>SMLS01069649.1:0-14612 GCA_004785975.1 Popillia japonica
ATTCAGGCGTGATTAAATTATTATAAATAATACATAAATTTTCTATACTTATCTGTTCTAAAAAAAAACTATCTGTATAATAAGATAAGTTAAAATAGATCATAAAAATACATATATTAAAAATACAAAAAAAAGTTTTATTCATTACGCATCTAAAATCGATACTTTTTAAGATAATTAAAAAAATATGCACTATGTATGCTCTATGAACTTTGGTAGTTTTTTAAGATGTCATCCTACTTTGCTATATCTAAGTTAGTCATGACCATTTGGGAAACAATCCAGCACTGATGAAATGCCATTTATTGTTAGTTTTCAATTACATATAAACAATGCCGACACGTTTAATTATACAAATTACCAACAATATTATTTAAATTTGTGTATTATTTATGGTGAATGTAATAAAGTGATAAGAACACGTGATACCTTTGTCGCTCCGTTTCCTCATAAGCAGAAGCCGTCACCAAACACAGTTAAACGCATAATCCAGAATTTTAAAAACTTCGGACCGGCAAGGCAATGCAAACATGGAAATCAACATTTTCGGATACTTCATAACATATGCAACAATGTCTTTAAGACAAGCCGCACTGAAATCAGGATTATCTAGGTGCTCAATAAACAAAATACTGCGCAAACGAAAGTTTCGCCTATACCGGTTTTCTGTGGTTCAACACCTCAAGGATATTGATATCTCAAGTAAAGTTTGCGAGTTTTTGCAAAAGATTACGTACTTAACGCTATGGGCGAAACGTTCTTTGCGCAGTATTCTGTGTATTGAGCATCTAGATAATCCTGATTCCAGTCTATATATCTATCGATGCAGTTTCTCGTGACACACTGTATACCAAAGTTAGAAATTCAATCGATATGAAGTTGGAAGTTTTAAACTAGTATGCTAATTGGCCATGGTATGGAAACCATATGGAAACATTTGACACTATTTGAAGTAATTAAATATCTGTCCATTTAATTCTGCAATTAGATTTAAAACTTGTCTTGAATATTCAGAATTAAAAAATGAATATTTTTAATTCAGAATTTTCTCGTACTGTATCGGAATTAGTAGAAACAGTGAAAGTAGCATCACTTAAAACTATTGCCAGCTAAATCGCGGAAAACTTACGAAATTGTAAAATGCACATTTAACAGCTGTCATTTTGACACAGCGGGGAAAAGAGTACTCACTTTCTTCCCGGGGAAAAAAGTGACTTCATAAAAAGTGACATTTTGTTACCCGTCAGGAGAGATAAAATGTCAACCTTTTTTACCGTCTGTATAATATACCGTCAAGCAGGTATATCAATTAAGCATTTAAATAACCACACAAGCTGGTATTAACAACTTTATTACACAACTCGGATGCAAACACAATTGACACAGCGGGGAAAAGAGTACTCACTTTCTTCCCGGGGAAAAAAGTGACTTCATAAAAAGTGACGTTTTGTTACCCGTCAGGAGAGATAAAATGTCAACCTTTTTTACCGTCTGTATAATATACCGTCAAGCAGGTATATCAATTAAGCATTTAAATAACCACACAAGCTGGTATTAACAACTTTATTACACAACTCGGATGCAAACACAATTCTTTCTGACAACTAACTGATATGTCTATTTTTTTTAATGTCAATACAAACAACTATGATCTTTAAAATACATACATATTATACATCTCCCCTTATAAGTTTAGACAATCAGGTTTTTTAACCAAACGCCCTGATCTGGTTCGAATACACTGTTCAGAGTTATTGGAAACATTAGTAGCACATTTGTTTGTTGATTCAGTAGAATGTTCTACAGGTGTTACATGGTCATTATCTACATTATCACTACATACTTCCTGAGTCACTAGGAAGATATAAATTTTTGCAATTATTTTGACATTCGTTTAGGGATTGTCTAATATCAATTCTGTTCCGTCTTAATATCTTGCCGCTTCCGTCCTTGATCATGTATGACCTAGGGCTGGGATGTTGTCCTATTATTTTTCCTGCTTCCCATTGCTTATTCAGATGGTTGTACGTCGTAACGTTAGTTTTAGATTCTAAAGGTTTTAAGTCTCTGGCGGATTTGTCAAAATATGTTTTGTTGATATGTTGTCTTAGCTTTAGTTTCTCTTGCACGTTACTACATAATTCAGGACTTAGCAAGTCAGACAATATTGGTACTTTGGTCTTGCATATACGGCTCATCAATAGTTGTGATGGAGAGAAGCCTATATGCTTTAAAGGAGAATTACGATATTGCAACAACGCCGAATACACATCACTCCCTTCTTGTGCTGCCTTGTTCAACAAGTTCTTACTTATACTTACTCCTTTTTCCGCGAGGCCGTTGGATCTCGGATAATTTGGGCTTCTTGTGATAACTTTGAAATTCCATTGGTTTCCAAATTCTTTAAATTTTGAGCTATCAAATGGAACGTTATCACACGTTATAATATCAGGAGACCCAAATCTAGCAAAAATGGTCTTTAATGTATGAATTGCTGTTTCAGCAGATTTATCTTTTAATCATAATAACTCTAACCAATTAGAGTAGGCATCGTAGACTACTAAATAACTTATATTTGCATAAGTAAATATGTCCACTCCTAACCTTTCCCATGGTCTCTGCGGTATTGGATGCGGTAATAATTTTTCCTTATGATTTTTCCTGGCTGTCTTTTCGCATGTTTTACATTTTTTAATAAAAAGTTCAATATCTGTGCTTAATCCAGGCCAGTAGAAAATATTACGCGCTCTCATTTTTGTCTTTTCTATGCCTATATGGCCTTCATGAAGAAGACTCAACATCTCGGCACGCAAAGATAATGGTACGATCAATTTAGTACCAAAAAAGAGTAGTTCATCTACGATCACTACTTCTTTCTTTATTTTTGCGAAGTGTTTCACACAATCAGGAATTTGATGTTGATTTGCTGCCCAACCACGTTCGCAAAAAGTCTTAACTAATTTTAATTGGTAGTCATTTTGAATTTCCTTCTTAAATTGTGATTTTCGTTGTTCTGATACCGGTAAATATTTTGTTAAGGCATGTATGGCATATTCAAACTCTACATCTGATTTTAAACCTTGATCTGATAAAAATGCTCTTGATAGTGTATCTGCAATATATAAATATTTTCCCGGCTTGTATGTTATATTTAGTTTATAATTTAACAGTCGTAATCTCATTCTTTGTAATCTAGGAGTTATTGAAGCTAAGTCTTTTTTGAAGATTGATTCTAAGGGCTTGTGGTCTGTGTTTATGTTAGTATCTAGTCCATAAATAAAATAGTGAAACTTTTGTACCGAAAATACAATAGCTAACATTTCCTCCTCTATTTGCGCATACTTTTGCTCCGTTGAATTTAGGCTTCTAGATGCGAATGCAATTGGATGACCATCCTGCAAAAGGCAGGCTCCTAAACCGTCTTTGGATGCGTCAGTTTCTATCACGATTGGTTTCGTTGAATTGAAAAACGATAATATGGGTGCGGTTGTTAATAGATGTTTTAATTTAACTAAAGCTTTGTCATGTTCGGGCACCCAATGCCAATTTGTGTCTTGTCGCGTTAACAGTATTACAGGCGCTGTTATTTTTGACATGTTCGGGACAAATTTGCCTAAAAATTTAGCCATACCTAACAATCTTAATAGATCTGTCTTATCTTTAGGAATCGGCATGTTTATTAAAGCATTTACATAATTCTGATTAAGTTCAACTCCAGCTTTTGAAAATATTTGACCCATAAATTTGACAGATTTAGATTTGAATTGAATTTTCGATTTGTTGAACTTAATGTTATATTTTAATGCTCTTTCCAATACTATTCTTAAATTGTTGTCATGCTCAATTTCGTTTGAGCCCGTTATAATAATATCGTCGAAGTAAACTCCTACACCTTCTATATCACCAAATATTTCAAAGTTTCTTTTCTGGAAGACTTCAGGTGCTGAACAAATACCAAATGGTAGGCGACAAAATTGGTACCTGCCAAACGGCGTGCTAAATGTACAATAGTCTGCACTGGTATTGTCTAGTTTCACGTGAAAATATCCATCTTTCATATCGAAAACTGTGAAGAATTCTTTACCACCTAATTTGTGAGTAATTTCTTCAGAGGTAGGTATCGAAAAATACTCACGTTGTATAGCCTGATTTAAATATTTGGGGTCTAAACATACCCTTAGGTCACCATTCTTCTTTTCCACTAGGACGAGTGGGTTCAGCCAAGCCGTTGGTTTATCTACTTTTCGTATGACTCCTATCAGTTCTAACTCATTTAACTTGTTCTTTAACTTATCATGAAGGCTTTGGGGGATTCTTCTTGGTCGCTGTACATATGGAATGGCATCGTCTTTCAACGTAACCTTGTGTTCTATCGGGAATGCTCCTAAACCTTGGAATACAGTGGGATAGGATTTTATAAGGTCGTCAAGCGCATGAAATTTAACAGACAAACCAGCTAATCTTTTTATTAAATTCAATGCCATGCATACCCTGTAACCCTAGCAAAGGTAATTGGCCTTTGGTCTCCACAACAATAAAAGAAAGCAAAGCTTTAACATTATTAACTCTACAAGTAAATTTTACCTCTCCTAAAGTATTAATTTTGAAATCATTGCTACCATATGACACTAAAGTAATACAAGTTTTATATAGCTTACAATTCGATTGATTTTTTTTCAAAATACGAAGTGGTAACACACTTACTTCAGCCCCTGTGTCCAATTTGAATAACACATTTCGTCCGTTGATAATTACCTCTTGTGTCCATACCGTTTCATTACTAACGGTCTTGCTGTTTACAGAACAGATCGCTTTTACAGAATCCACATACAGTTCATTATCAGTTTCACTATCACTTTCTTCAGCTGCTACTTCATGCGCTCCCCTGTTCTTGTTCTTTTTCTTCTTATTCTTTTCCGTTATTTTGTCGTCCTTCTTATTTCTTGACACTTCGCTTTTCATACACACATTAGCAAAATGGTTTCTTCCCTGACATTTTGCACACGTTTTTCCATACGCCGGACATTTATCACTCCTATTATGCGTATAACCGCAATATTTACACAATTGCTTGCCATCTTTCCACTTATTGCACTTGGATTTTACAGCATTCACCATTGAATCACTTTGTAATGCTTTGGATTGCGATTTACTAGCTTCAGACGCTCTACAGATGTCAATAGCTTTATTTAAAGTTAAGTCCGCTTCTCTCAGTAATCTTTCTTGAACTGTCTTATCGCTAATTCCCATGACAATGCGATCCCTAATCATATCATCGGCTTCTGAATATTGTGTCGTTTTACTACCTTTCCGTAGCTCTGTTACGAAGTTATCAAATGTTTGCCCTTCATTTTGTATAATGCTATTGAATTTATATCTTTCAAATATAACATTCTTCTTAGGTGAACAGTATTCTTGAAATTTTCTTTTAATTTGATCAAGACTTTGGCTTTCAAGGTCAGTTAACGTAAATGAGTTAAATAATTCCAAACCATCATCGCCAATCAGGTTCAAAAATACTGCAATCTGCTTCTTTTCTGGTTGTGAGGATAAATCTGTAGCCGTAAGGAACAAATCAAATTTTTGTTGAAATCTTTTCCAATTCTCGGAAATATTTCCATCTAGCGACAAGGGTTCCGGAGCTTTGAACAGAGATTCCATTATTACGACTTGGTCTTCTAGTAACCTGACACCATGTATAATATACCGTCAAGCAGGTATATCAATTAAGCATTTAAATAACCACACAAGCTGGTATTAACAACTTTATTACACAACTCGGATGCAATCACAATTCTTTCTGACAACTAACTGATATGTCTATTTTTTTAATGCCAATACAAACAACTATGATCTTTAAAATACATACATATTATACACCGTCACAGAAAAAAGTTATTTATTCTGTTGCTTGAAAGGAATTTGAATTTATAGTAACAGGTCATAAGTACTGGATATGATATGTACGAGAGGTTGAAATGGCTTAAATTTGTGTCATTTACAATGAGTATAGTAGTAATTAGTTATAGAACGGTGAATTAAAACATTTCAAACTTGCAGTAAACAATGAATAAATAACTTTCAAGTGCCTGTTATGAAAACAAATCAAAGTTTGAATAGTAGTATTCCATTAAAATAATATGTTTACAAATAGATAGAAAGTCCTTTACATGGAACTCTACTTAAAGTTCTTTGCAACAAAACTTGATCCTAAAACACAAAGTAAACGTAAGACTTACGAGAATAAAAGTTTTGAGTGACTATATGTGCTGCGCCCACTCAATTAATACGGCATGCAATCGAAAAGAAAAGTTTTCGTTTGCATGTTTCGATGAAGGCAGGCAATGGTAATGCGAGAACAATATCGATAGTGGTGGAAAGATGTTTACGAAAGAGCGACGATGTGAAGCAGTAGCAGACTGAAACACTTTTACCTTCTTTTTCTTAGTCGCCTCTCTAGAGAATCGTTAGATTTCCTAAAATATGTTTCTCAGAAAAGCTCGCTCTTTCTTAAACTGTCCCAGACGGTTTTTCGGGTCATTTCGCTTGACAATAATACATCAGTAGAGAAGAAAGAAAAATGTACGCCCGTTGGGTGTATGAGATATGTATGCTTTATACATAGTTGACAAGGGGTACGTTGTTTCGTACCTTAAATGTATTATTTTTGAAATAGCTTTCAGATAATTCTACTTTCGTTTACGTTTCCCAAGAGCGTTACGTAGGATATAAGCAAAATCGCGTGCAGTTAGCAAAACATAAATAAATCAGTGCAATTCTGTTATAAAAGATTATTCAGAACTTAGTATATGATGCTGCTGAATTAACTTTGTAATATCGGATAAGCAAAACTGATACAATGCCGGAGGTCATAGAGACGGAAAAAAAACTGCGGAAAATGAAGTAAGCAAGAAAAAAGTCGCACGCGAAGCATTCGATCACGAAATCACGTGTTAATTTAATGTTCTGTAAGACCTTTCGCAACCTGTTTGCATAGCGAAATTAAATGTAAACTTCCGCGTAATGAGCAAAAGTTCAGCAGATTTTAAGTACACACACATTAAATCATCTCTCTGGCGCCTTCGTTTTAATTTTCGTAGCAAAACGGCAGCGAAGGTGGAAGTATGTCAGTTACACGTTATTATTATGCTGGTTACGTAGTTTCAGCACGAGGCGCTAGATGGCCCTTAATTTCGTATTCGCGAGTACAGGTTGTTGGAGGGTCACCCTCCGCTGTCGAAATCGTTAAATTTTGAATAAATTAATTTAGGTTTATAATACTAACCTAAGAGTCCATTAATATTAAAGCTGTAGATACAAATTTATTCCAGTTTTATTTTGTAACGTTGTCCTGTTACTGCTATTGAGGAAGAATTGATAATGTGCTTCGTTTAAGCTTTTTTGTGCTATTTTTGCACGTTTTGTAAAATGTCTCGTTTCTCTATATTATTGAACTCTTCGTTGTTCCGGATTTATCTAATTTTTAATAATTAATAAATACATTATGTATATGTATAGCTGAAAGCTATAACCTTGCAACTCATTATGTCTTCTAGTTGCTGCTTTAGATTTAAAAGATTTATGTATTACAGCTTCACACTCTCACACTCTCAAAATGGTACCACATAATTACGAATTAATAAGTGTAGATGTGGTATCATCATTCACTAATATACCGTCAGATTTAGCTTTATCTAGTAACGATAAAGAGGGGGATTTAATTGAAAATTATACAAATTTATCAAAGAATAAATTCATGTTGGCTGCAAAACTTTGCTTAAATTCTACATATTTTCAATACAACGACAAAATATACAAACAAATTTTTGGAGCTGCAATGGGTTCTCCATTATCTGCTGTACCTAATACTAATTTAGTAATGGAGGATCTTGAGCAAGATTCATTAAATAAACTCAATTGTCATGTTGGATTTTACAAGCGGTACGTAGATGATTGCATATGTTGCATACCGTTAGGTAAAATTGATCATGTTCTACACACATTCAATTCCTATCATGATAGATTAAAATTTACTGTTGAAAAAGAAAATCAAAATTCTATAAATTATTAAATGTCAAGTTAATACCCAATAACACGAACATAAAAACAAATTGGTACATAAAAGACACTACTAGCAACAAACACTTAAACTACTTTTCAAACACTTCGATAAATTAAAAAAAAGCGTAATTAATAGTTTAGTTGATCAGGTTATTAAATTAGCACACCCTTATTTTAGGAAAGAGAATTTAAGTTAGGTCAATTTTAGAAAAAATAGTTATCCCAAAAAATTTTACGAAAAATTAATAAAAGACTAATACATAAAATATATAACACAGGCACTAAACAAAATAGTAAAATATATCACAGAATTCCATACATCAACGACTTAAGTGACAAAATTGAATACGAATTTAAAAAATCATATATGTATGTAGGTATAAACATTACATTTACACCAAATAATATCAGACAGTTATATGCAATTTTAAAAACTAAGATTAAAAAAGATAATAGAAGTAATGTTGTAGATATATTAGAATGCGAAGACTGTGATAAATGGTATGTACGTACATAGGTCAGACTAGACAATACTTTAGCCTTTATCATCAATACACTGTACCGCACAACTTAACCGCAGAAACTACTTTGTCTAAGCATTCTAGAATTCTAAGAATTACGACATAACTTTGATTTTGAAAATGTTAAGATAAAAAAAAGAAAATAGTTATAAAAAGAGATTAATATATGAAATGATATAGGTACATTAAAAAGAATAATAACGCGCTCAATTTTGGAACAGATATTGAAAAGGTAAGTATTATTTATAATAAGTTAATCACCTAATCACGCTTGACTTTTATCAAATTAAGCTCTTGACTAGGTTTTTTGCCATGTCTTTCACTAGTCATTGAACAGAATTGTTAGAGCTTGACAAAATATACAGTGATATACGAATTTTTTTTGATTATAAAGTTACATTGAAAAAATATCTTAAATTGCCCACTATATTGTAAACATAATCCTATATATCACTGAATTTCTTTGTCTGTCGATAATTTTGTCGCTAGACATGGCTAGTTGTTTATTAATCGAGACGAATTTAATATCAATTTTATTCCACTGAAGAAGTTGTGTAACGAAAACCTAATAAATTGTAACGGTTCTGGAATAAATTGATCTTTAATCGAATTGAAAGTGTTATAATTGATCAAAAAGTGAAGAAAAGTATCAGCAACATAAGATAACTTAGGAGAGAAAAAAATGTTTTTTTGTGAATCTGCTGGGTGGCATCTTCAAAGTTCTAACGGTGGTTGATAATATTCGAAGCGATCAAATTAATAATTTGAATCATGATCGTGGGTACTATTTTTGCAAAGTTAGCACCTCACACTGTCAATTATTATTTTCTCTATTTGTTTTCATAGGACTGCTTTAAAATTTGCTGGAGAGCTTCGGATGCAAACAGAATCCCAATAAATTAATAATTTTTCAAAAGTGGTATATGATATGTAAGGTAGGTACCAGCTGAATGTATAGAATTTCTAAAAGAAGTCAACAACAGAGGTGTCACTATCTTAGTTATCATGTGTACAAGTGTGTTGAGCATGCGTTTGGGCAGGTTTTTGGGCAGGTTTTTGGGCAGTTAACCAAAAGAATCTTTAAAGTTTACGCAATGTTAGATATATCTGTGTCGTAGATAGGTAAGTATTTATTAACAATTATAACATAAAAGTTAGCTTATTTTTGAATGCTGATTACTTGTAATGTACTAAGGTATTTGTTGTCTGCCTTTCGTAAGCCTCAGGATGTATGCAGTTTTAACATCGCAATGCCTTCGTCGTCCTTAACAGTAAATTATCAATAACAAACCAGTAAAGCAAAATGGAAAATGCATATTTGTTATTTTAACGAGGCTAAAAACTTCTTGAGAACGGAAGAGAAAGTTTCCGAATGCAAGTTGCCATGAGTTACGAGTTTTACGAATTTTAACCGATTATGTTATATTGCTATAAAAGTTTAATGTCTGTGTGTGTTTGCGAGTCCAATTTGTCAAGGTCCCCGTAACTGCTTTTCAACACTAGTAAGATATTTTATGAGTGGACACACACTAACGTTATTTTATGATATTCAAAGAGAACTCAATAATTATGATAAACTGCACGAACTTATGACAGTAGTAGTACAAAAAGGAAGTTCCTGGAATCTAGTAAGTTTCCTCAACCTGCTTTACTATTTGTTTAATCAACAGTATTTAATGAGCATGAATATAGTCAACATTCGCATTCCGTTCATCACTTTCAAATTTATGTATGTATGTACATACATTTATACATGGCTGCTATATACCTGTATTCGCAATATTTATAATCTGAAGCTTAGATTTATTAAATATTACATGACCTCGCCTACACGTAAGCTTGTATCCCGTGTGTATTCCACTACAAAAGGAGGTTCCGTACTGGCTCTCTAGTAATTCATACACCCACGCAGATTTAACAAGAGGACAATCTCACAAATAAGAAGTCCGATACGCGCTAAATGAGTCAGGCGATGGTACGTGCACCATACCTGGCGGTTACAGGTTTATTATCTTTACTGTCCTTCCATTAACATAGCAGGACTATTTTCATATTCTAAATGGCAATACAAACAAACAAGTTCAAACAATGCTCACATTGTTAGCTCACTATCGCTTTCAATTCATTTTGAGGACATGCGAATGGTTTTATGTTTATCTTGCAGATATAGTGATGGATAAAATATACGGTTACACCTTACTACAAATTTCGATCGAATAGGAGTGTAGAATAATTGTAATGCATATTTAGTTTTGGCTTAGAATTAATAATTTCATCCTGGTCGTTATGATATGGATGTTGGCTATACAAACTATTGCTCCGCAGAAATTTCAAAGCTAAAAGACTACAAACCGCTTATCACAAATTCCAGTGACTCACCTTTAATAAATTTAAAGTATCAACTAGTTCTTCATGTAACGCCTTTCCGAGTTAACAAGCAATTTCATATTACTTCCATAGGACATATTGAACGCAATAAAGAAACGCTTTTAGTCTAGGATAGCGCAAGAATATAGTTTTCTTTATCATTTACAAGTCATAGAAAAATTGAAAAATTTAAGCATTTTCGAGCACTATCCATAAAACTATTACTTGTTGTAGTTACACTAACCAGTGGAATTGATTTTAGAATATTGATTTTCTGACGAATCGCAAATTTTTCAAGTGTTGCATGCGACCTACACTATCATTTGTTAAGATGGAAACTGACTAGTTTTACAACGAGTATTCTTTGCGCGTATAATGAGGCAACTTATAACGGTGCTCAAAAATTATACAAATATAAGTAAAAAGTTATAGAATATTATCTACACTATATTAGCCGTACTATTATAGAGAATGTAATTGTTCAAAAAAGCAATAGTTCACTATGCAGATTCACTTTTTTTCTTAATTTCTTTGCCATATTGAAATACAGGATAACGTACCAGGTGACAGTTTCCAACTAATTGAATTGCTATTTAATAAACAAAATTGACAGAGCACAGTATCAGCAGTAATGTAAAGTTGAAAAGTTATAAACTTTAAAAGAAGGACGCTTGAAAATGCCACTCATTCTAAGTTTCATCCAAGTAGCTACACGAAATTATTGAGCGCAGTAAATATTAAAATGAATGAATTGGCGTTCCGTTGTGTATTCCTTTAGAACAGCTCTACCCGTCTAAGATGTATGTAGTATGTAGGTATATGTTGCCAACTCTGTTTGAGATAGTACTAAAACCGGTAGCAAATTTTGCAGTAATTATCATAATACCGGTCGTTATAATAAAAGTGTTAGTAGTTGCTTCTCGTATTACATCTGACTAATTCCTGCTACTTATCTGAATAATTATCTAAGTTATTATTTTACGCAGCTCTAATAGTAGGAGAACTGTTAACTGCTGGAATGATTGGTGTAATTATCTAGACAAAACAATAGTGGGCGTTATTGTTTTTATCGGTAAATCGGTTGCAGCCTAGCAGTCATTAAGTAAACGCTTTAATAAAGTTGTTTTAGTATACATATTGTATACATACATACATATTGGTATCGTCAACCTATTAATTATGATAAACTCTTGTGCAATGAGATATTAGTATGTAGATATTTGAAAGCAAATCTTGCAGTTATTTCTCTTTCTCACAGAATAGTTTGCGATCGTCTACACCCATATATTCCTACTACCGGAAATTTGTACTGGCAAAATGTTATAGGAATCTACATAATATGTATGTATATGCTAATCTTACATGTATGATATCGGATACATATCGGGTATACCAAGATTTCACTTAGACGAAGTTTATTTTTAATTTTAATATTCGCTACATAATCGCAACATCAACAAAATTTACAATAATTAGTAGAGTTCTCGATTGCAATATATACATAGACGATTTACTTGCAATTTATTTGGACAAATTTAAAGTTGTGGTTTATAAGAACCACCTAAACCCGAACCCGTCAAAAACACAAACTAGCACCTATTACATGCACTCAAAACAGACAAACAGAAAATTGAACGTCAAACGGAATGCAAACACCTTGGAGCATACTGATAAACCCACATATGTGGATGTCGTACTAAATAGGTCACTTACATACCGATTCCACAGCGAAAAGACTTGCCAAAAAGTGGCTGTGGGGAAACAACATACTGAAGAAACTGGTAACAGCGTAAGCACTATATTTTTCTGCAGCCGAGCTCTCTAGCAGGTTTTTCAAACCCTACATCCCGGAGAGCGGACCACGGCCACTAAAAGTTTCAAGCAAACCTTCGGCGAGCGCCACCCCCTACATGATGTATCCTACGACACCGGAAGACGCAAATCACGAAGAGATTTCTATTCGAGTTCAATAACCCATCAGAGTGTAACACACACCAGAGAACCTACAGTGGTACTTTTTTAAACTAGAAGATTTTGAAATCTCTGAATCGTATCATGACAGGCGTGGCACCAGTTAAGGCTAAGCCGATCAGATCGGCCCTCAAAGACGGAAACTACAACAAGAGTGACTGCGGACAGCTCCAGGACATACACCACTTGCAATATCCCTACTACCGCACTAAATGCACCCTGGATGACTTATAGCTCAACAAGAAAGAAACACTGGACATACCCCAATACTGACTGGAAAGATTATGAATGTCTTCCGGACACGAAAAAGTAAAGTTTGTTGGTTTACGAGAAAGAAAGATACCGCGTATCTAATGGAGAAGTTTTGTGACAGCGTTACTAGGAGCACTGACACCCGACTACATGTTTTGTGTTTATTCACATATCTATTAAAGGCATTCTACAGTATAACCAGTTGATATTGTTCAAAGTGCTGGAGAGACTCGGTGTGTCTGGATCTACCATAACACGGCGTGCAGATTAAAGTAATAAATGTAAAACAGAAGGAATGTGGTTGAATTATCTATGTGAGGAGTATCGACGAAGAACAGTCTGCAGCCTACATAACCGTTCAGCGGATACCCTGGCGTTGCCTTATACTCCGAATCACGGGCTTGTTTCTAAACCGAATGGTAAGTTCGTTTATCAGCATTTGACGGCTTGCCGCTTGAAACGCTTTCTACGAACATGTACATTTTGCCCCACAGAACCTAGACCCCCAAAATATAGTGGCAACCATCGGTCAAGAGTGAGAAACGGAGTCTGGCCGGCCAAAGCACTATCCCGTAAGGAATGCCAACTGTAACGTTTGTTGCCCGTACACCTCAGGAGTGGGTGGTCGCAGTAGCTACAGTGACACCGTAAGGTCTCAATGCCTCCAGACCTTTTCAGAATGACACAGGAGTGTCTTGCCTACCAGACGATCAGCGTTCGGACTAACCGTCGCCGAGCCGACCTTCATCCTGCCTTAATAAGATACTCTCTTCACGGCCGTTACCCGACCCTGTAGTCAGGCAGGAATGGAGTAGTACAGCTGTAGAGGTGTTATGGCAAGTACCATAGAATTCCGCACATTGCCCACCGTATATAGCAACGGTTAATCAGCCAAGATACTCCCGCCACATCCGTTACTCCGAAACCAAGCATGGGGCAGTGCAGCTGCAGAGTTTTATGGGTAAATGCCATACGGTAAACACTTACCCGTATATGAAGGGTACCCTTGGCAAGCACTGCTCTAAAAAGTTTGTTTTCCTTTCATAGGCGGCTGCCTTTTATTTACATGTCCTATAAATATTTAGCAATCGCCAATAAATTTCGGATCTTTTCAGTTTGGTCCATGAAGCCTACAGTAAATATTGATAAAACCGTAAAATGCAAGTAATAGTGTATGCATTCTTCCATCGTGGGGTATGTATGTATATCGAATTGTGACTGGGAATCTCTGAGGTGAATACTTGCAAGCGCTTGGAGGCAATAGTTGATCATACAATCATTTCCAAACCTTTGGTTATTTATCTATTCGATTAATTGGTTGTTAAAACTACGAACCATAGCAAGCTGTACTAAGCTGTAGATCGTTTATTCTGAAAGAGACCATAATATACTACTCACTACTATTTTATAATTAATACTTAGCTATGTCAATACGTTAAT
>ML218855.1:4388-14519 GCA_004785975.1 Popillia japonica
CTGGTCCATCTGCTCCTTCTGTTCCGTTTGTTCCTTCTATTCCTTCTGTTCCTTATATTCCACTTCTTCCTACTGCCCGTTGTGTTTCTTCTTTTCCTTGCGTTCCGTCTGTTCCTTTCCTTCTGTTTTTTTCTATTTCTGTTCCTCCATCTGCTTTTTCTTTTTCTAATACTGTTCTTCTTTCTGCTTCCTATATTCTTCCTATTACTGTTCTTCCTTTGGCTCCTTCTGTTCCTTTTGTTTCATCTGTTCCTTCTGTTTCTTCTGTTCCCTTTGTAAGTTCTGTAAGTGCTGAAAGTTCTCTTACTTCTTCTGTTCTTTATATTCGTGTTCTTCCTACTGTTGCTTCTGTTTCTTCTTTGCCTTGCGTTCCTTCTGTTTTTTTCTGTTTCTGTTCTTCCATCTGGTTTTTTTCTATTACTGTTCTTCTTTCTGCTGCATCTGCTCCTTCTGTTCCATTTGTTCCTTCTATTCCTTCTGTTCCTGCTGTTGCTTCTGTTCCTTCTATTACAATTCCATTGACACTTAAACTCACTATTGGTTGCCTCAATATTTCGAAGGATTTGAATCTAGATAGATCACCACCTTGTGTGTCAGTACAACATGGATTTTGGACACAAACACTTAATAACAGCTGCAATTGGGGATGAACACATCAGCTTAGGCGGCCCAAGACCAGATAGAAGCTATATTATGGAGATTTGCGTGATTATAGAATCTCTAGGCCCAGCCTAACAAGCTATCAAAGATTTTGGGAAACAATAATCAATGTTGTTGGCTGCATCCAGCGATGAGACCACTGTATTCACCAGGAAATTTCTCATCCTAACCCCTATTGTGGGAAAACAATATTTTAGACAGTTCCTCGAATATAATGTAGCTGCTTCAAGGCAAAGAATGCTTGGATTCTACCAGATTAGATCAACGGTGGTTGATCAGAATTCGACTACCTTTTCCTACTCCAACCAATCGCTTAAGAAATCTTCCTCCATTTTGCCATATTCCGAACCTTTATCGACATGAACTTTGGTCATCTTGTGGAGGTCCAGGTGTTTAGACAGTTCTTTAAATAATTTCTGAACATGCCCATCTTCTTGGGGTGATACTTGAAGGAGTTCATAAGCAGTTGATAAGATCTCTTGTTCTGATCTGTGTTCCTTGGTTAGTGTCATGTTGTTGGAGATATGCTTGTACTGCTTGCTTATACGTTTCAAACGATTAAGTACCCATGTAGGTGCAACTGGGCTAAAATTTTGAATATAACAGATTCAGGTTAGCAAAAAACAACTATTAAATATCCATACGAAATTCATGTGGTTCTTTTTAGTGCTACGAAACATCATCATTCGTTTTCCTTCGTGTTTCTACATTCACAGACACTGCTACTACAAGCACTTGGCAGTTTTTAGTGGAAAATTAGTCGCAAATTTCTTCAGTTGCATTCTGACTTTTTTGGGCACTAACTATACTATCCAAAGAACGCAAATTTCCTCTCTCTCTTGCTTTAGCCCAAGGAATACATATCCTTCTTTGTCTTTAAATTAGCAACGTTTTCTCTTCAGCCCACGCAGAAATATGAAAAGGTCAGACACAATTTACCAAACTGCAAGCACGATACTCACCACTACATCAATTCGCATGACAATGACGATTTTCTCAAATTCACGTATCCTAGCATGTAGACAGAACATCATGGATAACGTTAAATCCTAATGTCAATTTCGAAACGTCGCCCATAACACCGGATATTAGCGATAATGGCCGGAATTACTCCGGTATACCTGATTTGCATCCGTTTGTCAATAGTAATCATGTGCCATCGTCACGGCCTTCTAGCCATACATCGAATGTTGCGGACACCTCAAGGGGACGACGTTGTTCCGTTATGATTGGTCAATATTGATTAGGAAATCGGGCCTGACATGCTTACCTCGTCTGGCGGTAGTAATGTATAGTTCCGGTCAAGATATTTTTAAATGACTTTTCGGGGGGTGCTCTGTATACGTTGCACTATCGAATTTGGAGGTTACCTTTGCAAGTAATTCAGAACTATTTGTTGGTTTCCACCATATTAGTGCGTGGGAGTAAAGCAAAGTTAGTTTTGTAAAAAGATTGGTAATCAAAGAGGGCTCTAAGATCAAAAATAATATCCGGGCCCAGATTAAAATATACAGAACCATGATTAAACCAGATGGAACCTGCTCTGAGAGGTTGGTTTAGCTTTTAAGGATATTCACAAGTGAATGAGTCTTTCTGACAGTGCCCCCTAAACGGTTGCCATGACGTCCCTCTTCCAACATTGATATCAAACATTCAAGCTTGAATAATCCACAATTGCAATTCAACTCAAAAATATAATGGAAGGAACTTTTTAAACGGTCCCCGTACAGTTTTCTTGTTTTAACAAAGAAAATCTCTTAGAAGACCTGCTTCGATTCAACATTTCACGCGCTCTAACCTGCAAAATTATTCCAGACTCGTGCATCTGTATATACATCTACAAAACCGCCGGTTCTTGATCTTTTAGGAATCCTAATTAATGTCACTGCAAATAATTACTGTCAGTCGCGAGTTTAATTAACATCGCTCCGATGTGTTTGTGCGGTGTGCCGATGCCTTCAACTTTCTGCGAGAGACCGTTCTGTACGAAATTGACAAGTGGAAGCAAATTAATTTACATTATGAACAAGCTACCTCCATTTAAACGGATATGTAAAAGTCAGCTTAATGAACTTAGGTTGACAGATCAGGTGGCTCTAAAGTTGCTTCCCTCGTTAATATCTTTGTGGATAGTTGTGTTTGGATAAAATTATTTCAACTCCAATCGCGAAACAATCTGCTCCCTTAAAGGGAGTGAAAATGAGGTTAGGTCGACTCAAACAAATTTGTTCATTTCTCAACAAACAACGATGTATACATCAAAGCCGGTACGTCGGTGAGCTCTCGCCTTTTGAGCTCGTTATTTCGCCACAAATTAAAAATGAATATTCCCCCAATTAACCCATCCAACCACGACCGAGTAACAATAATTCTAACATCGATCTCGCGGCCGTTCTTCTTTTTCACTTTCTATACGGGTGACCTGCATTATAGACGACGGTCGGGACAGGTTACGAAACTCGTGAACGGGTATTTCGTGACTAGCCCGGCGCGCATTGTTACCTCACGGACCCGGACGATATCGCGGTCACATCAATCTGGAAGAGAAGGAGGCTGCTCATCGTTCCATCTTCATGAGTTTCATCGCTTGTTCTCGGTACGCGTTGACGTGCCATTATTAACAATTACACCACTTAACAGGCTTGACATTATAACAAGGATAAAATGTTATAATTATCGATGAGTTCAGCTTGGCTTAGATGAAGCTGGTACGTATTTAAGGTTGTTAACGGATGTAGCTGACACTTCAAGTAGAAATGGTTTGAAACTGGAACGTGCAGCTTTGGCTGGTGGACCCCCCAGAAATAGAAGAGTTCCAAAACATTTTTGCAAAATTATTTTCTTGTCTAAAGCTACATTGCTCTTAAATTACTTCCTGAATCCTGCCAACCTTAGATCTTAGGATTTCTGAACCAGCCAGAAGCTATGATGGTCGAGAGGGTGAATGATCAGAAACATTCTCCAAGCAACCGACACAAACTGTAGAAGAACTAACATTCCGACTACTCCCAATAAATCTGCATTAAATATACCAAAAGCAAATTTGAAAATCTAACAGCACACCTATACTGACCAATAGTGAAGGGGCACAATTTTAGCCTCTTCACCTATAGCCACAATACCAGCAAAGCAAATCCACCAAATTAATGGTGGTCGGTCTACCCTTCAGATGTTTCTCTTTATCCAACTAAACTTCCTAACGAGGACTTATTCTTTGGCTAATTCTTTATAGTACTCGGTCTTCTTTTCAAGTGGACCTCTTTATGTGCAAATCAATATTCTGGTTTAGTGTGGGGTTGCTTCTTACCAGCTAACGCGGATCAAATTATTTTTGTACTGATCTGCAGCTAGTGGTGGGTGCCTTTGATTTTTGGGATAACAAAGTCTGTCTTTAGGACTTCGTTTCCAACATTCATTTTGTCCTGTTTCATTTTTTCTTGGGATGCTCCTTTGGTGGTCTTCAGGTGCCTTTTTTTTGTTTGTTTTTAGGCAACTTCCACTAAATTTCCGTTAATCTTATGGAACCCATAATAAAATATTCTGCCAGCTAACCTGCGGTGAAGAGCAACGATTAAAATTTCATAATGGTGATCTTGGGGTATGACTTTTGGTTTTTCTTTGAGGTGGCTTCCAACCATTCTGGGTTAATCATATGCAACCCCATGCGTAACATGCTTAATTTGAAAGCAAATTTTGCTGTTTGGAATGCTTTTGGAGGAAGGCGTGTTAGTTTTGTTTAAGAAGGTCTACTCGTTATCAAAAATAGCAGATTTTGTTGGAACCATATACCCCAAACTCTACCGATTTGTGACTTCCAAACCATGTCCATGAAAGATTGGGATAAAGTTTCTATCGTAGCCCAAGAAGATTATTTAACATCCTCTATGGAAGAATAACCTTCTGTTCCTCCTCCAGAAAATAAAAATATTTTACTGAGGTGAGTGTTCTCTCTCATATACAGAGCAATACGCTCTCTTTATAGCGGAGAATATGCATGCTAGCATAGGTACACCCAGAAAGAATGCAATTCAACATCACTTCCCCAAAAAAGTTGAAAAATATAAGACCAATTAAAGAGGGGTTGGTGGTCAACCACTGAAGCCAATGTACAAGGAGTTGACATAATCTGCCTGATGTTGGGACTCCTCTTCAAGTGGTTCTCTTCTTCTAGCTTCATCCACTCTTTGGATGTCGTTGTGGCGGTGTTGAGGCGTTGGTTCTTCAATTTCTTGAAATCTTAGATACTAATCTCCAGCATCGGGTAGCTGCCCACAAAGAATCCTCGATCCTTCGTCAAAAATTTGTTCATGTGCGGGATATCTAATGATACAAGGCTGGGTGGTTAGCCAAAAGGGTGCGTGCAACATGGCGAAATACTAGTGACAGAACAAAACTCTGCACCTGTGCTTAGTGGCCCAAACTATCTTAGCGTAGGTTAGAATCATTCTTAGAGGAACAGGGAAGTTAGCTTTTCATCCTCTAACAAAAGATTTTCTCTTTCCAATCGACTTTCGCTCATAGCACGTAAGTCTTCTGGGACAAGGGCTGGCCCTCAGCCAGAACACAATTACACAAATTCCTCAAACAAGAATAGAAAAGACAGAAGACACAGAAGGAAGAGAGGACATTGATATGTTACAGAAATTATCTCTACTAAGACTTGAATGAGCTACCTCGGATTTTCGGGGAACAGATCCAATCATCCAGATGGGCTGCTAAGTTCACAACAACGCTGAGCTAACTATTAGCTCACGAAGGAGGACAAACAGCAAGTAAACTTAGTAGGAAGTATAGAAATGAGGTTGGGGCCTTATCACAAGGTAAGTACAGGAACTGAATGACTTCGGTATAGCGAAAAGGAGCTTTCAAAATTGCCAGCTGCGGATGCTCGTGATTGCAAGAGTATCTCCGATAGACCTACTGGTCCAAGAAAAGAAGGGAATCTAAAATCATCTCCTTCTCTAAATCCGGATTTGCTATCCAAAATATTTGTCTACCAAACTTTTTGATTAAGTTTTTTCCTCCTTTGCTGGTTTTGTTTGGTGCTTTTGTTTGGTGCTTTTTTTCGGCACCTTACTTTTTCTCCACTCTTCTTCCTGAGTGAGTATAATGCCAGCTAGGTACTCTTCTGGACATCAAAAGAGTCTTTGGTAGGGCGTGCTTCTCTTCAGTGGAAAGACCACTGTGAAAACGTGGAGTCGAACCACAAACCATCAAATCTAAGAAACAAAACGGTTCAAGTATCACATAACCTCTACACCGTAAAAGCATCAGTGGCAGTCAGCTGCCCACAAGGCGAGGTACTGTTTCCTTTGCTATGGTGTCTAGTGGTGGATGATCAGCTATACGATCTGCCGACGATATAACCATCATGGGTTGGCGGTAGGTTTGAGGGCGTGGTATCCGAAAGGATGGAAGAACTAAAAGTCAACTCCAAGAAGACCGCACCACCAAGAGACGGTTCACATGGACAAGGAAACTGTCCAAACTTCGGTATTCGACCACATTAGGCTCCAGGGGACAAGTATCCGGCAAGGCTAAATACCTAGATGTAAGTTTTGGCAGAAAATTGACATACAAGGCGCATCTGGAACAAGTGACAAACAATGCTACGAGATCCTTTTGGGCCTGAAGAGCAATGTTCAATAAGAAGTAGTGAGTTGGGTAACTTATGCTTCACTGGTTTGGTGGAACAAAGCCAGTCTAGGGTATGCAGCAAGTACCCTGAGCAAGGTTCAGAGAGTTGCCTACTTTGGGGCCACGAGACTAGATGAACCCAAACAAAGACAAATTAACTATCGACCATCTCGCATACTTCTTCCAACGGGTGGAACTGGGTTGGACGGCCTAAACTATATAGGCCTTTTTGCCCGAGGAACCGCATGGGGTCACCCGCCTATGGAGATATAAAAAAAAAAATATTTTCAGGCAAAAGCTTCCCAATATTGAAGTAATGTTAAGTACCTCTACAAGTTGTTTTATGAGGATGTTCTAAAACTTGTATAATCTTGTATTTAGTTAGCACAACTTGTTCATAACGGTGTTCGAGGGAGAACAAATCCTGAGACGATAACAGCTACCAACCTGACCAGCAGCAGCTTCATAGCAATAAATTGGATAAAATCTTTTTTGAGATTTTGCAGTTATGGGTGACTACTAAACATGATCTTTCTCTTCTGAAAGGCTGACAAACCTATTTGGCATTCAGAGTATATAGTTTTAGTAAGTTTTGGACTTGACCAAGGCATTTGATTGACTCTCACATGATTTATTATTGGAGAAATTAACGCGTTATGGAATCAGAGGACCGCCGTTATAATTTGTAGAGAGTTTCATTAAAAACAGGCATCAATGTATTGTTAAAGACAATGAAACATCAACTCTGAAACATAATTCGTATGGTGTCCCGCAAGGATCCGTTTTGGGGCCCATTCTTTTCATTATCTATGTTGACATCAATGATTTCATAAATGTATCTTCTAATTCTATTCTAACAGCTGCACTCTGATTCAAGAACATATTAATTAACGTTTGTGCTTAACCTTGAACAATAAAAGTGCACATAGCAAACTAATGAAAATTTACGAGTAGATTATGGTGCAGCTTCAACTATGTATGTACATACGTACATCTACGGCTGCGGGCAATTTCGTGTACGAGGTGCAAGCGGTATCGAGTAAGGACAGCCGACACAGATTAATTTGCGCTAATTACCAAGGCAATCAGTTTTTGCAGCGTTGCACTAGAGCGGTAGCAACTCTGACGTGATTTCTCCCAACGTTATGTTATTAAGGATATACGCTCTTTAAATTTATTAAGGCCTCATTTACTTTGTTTGTACTCTTTTTCCAATCGCGGTCCATAACCGAAAAAGCCGATATCCTTGTATTAAAAGGTGAAAGTATACGTTTTATATATTACGGTTATTAATCAATGCTAATTGGCTTCTCATTAAAATACACACATTACTTAGTGGAAATAATGATACCCGCAGGACCCGAATTATTATTATATGTATACCACTACCGTAACGAGGAAATTTCGTCTCGTTTATTGCGAAATTGCTGCGGGAAATAAATAAAAATAAAAACGTCCACATCTGTAATTATAAGGTTGGTAATAAGGAGAAAGGGTGCTGGGGAGTTAATGTCGCAATTTCCTACAATCGGACAGAATGAGAAAGCTGCAAACGGTGGCCGTTATTTGCAGCTGCATCTTTTCGCGTAATAAAAATTGTTTCCAAATGGACTGCAGTTGGTGGATATAATCTAGAAATAATTGAGTGCAGCCGCACCCCGTCGTAAACTTATTAAGTAATAATGATCTGTATGAATTTTTTCCCATCTCCTCCTATTAAACGTCTTAATTCCCGTAATCTACTCAGAGCGGAATCATTCCTTTTATACCACCATCTTCGGCCAAAACACCTCAGCCCTCTTCGAATATCCTTTTGATGTCGTTGAATAATTCAGCCGACCACCTAACCACGCAAACCCGGTTACATTTAATTTCTATGGCACATCCGATTAATTAATGATGAACTAAGAAGATACCTGCATCCGTCGCGCTTAAAATAACACCTACGGTATCGAATCCAGCCCGGCCGCTTAGAAGTTCTCCTCTTAATGTAATGAATGGGAGAGAGTATGCGGTCAAGGACTCATCCCCAGGACGGGTAACAGGGATCATCTCGGACTTTAGATCGCGGTCAAGACACTATCCTATGCCCGATCTCTGCGACCTGCATTATGTATGAAGCCCGTTTTTCACTTCGTTGGATACTGAACTGGAACATGTGTCCCTTCGCTTGCGGTCTTATTCTCGTACTACGACGGAACAAAGTAAATATACAAACAAGCAATGTAGTCGAGCGAATTCGGTACGATACACGGACACAGATGAGGATGAAATTATTCTGAGCGCATTGCATCGGTGGATGGGAAGATGGGACGGAATTGGAGACCAAGATGCTTACTAATGATGTGTTATTAATTTAGGAAAGTTGGTGTTTACATGAATGTTGTTCCTGCGGTTGATTGGATTGGGTGAGGATTAGAAGGAGATTGGGATAGTTTGGGCGTATTGGTTCCAAAATAGGAATTACTGATTATGCTTGTGTAGGAGAAATAAAAGCAATCCAAAGGAAACGCACAATTTAGCCCAAAAGGAATCCCTGTTATTAAAAACTCGAACCGTGGAAGCCTTCCGTATCATTTAGCACTTATACTCAAGTGGTTGCTTCCTAAATAACCCAGCAACAACTTCAAGAGTGTGTTTGTAAAGCCTGCACGCGTTCATAACCTAAAACTAGTTCATGTTATACTTACGACTGATTCAGTGATCACGTGATATTGCGTACCTCATCTCCGCTTTGTATGAATGCAGTTTTGGCGGGAAATTTAAACACAAATTTTGAAATCTACCACGTAGGCTCCTAGAATAGTCCATGACTACTATATAAAGCCATGATGATAATTTTCGTTAAAGTCTAAGGAAAGTGATCTTAAATAATAAATTGGAAACATCAAACACGTATTTAAGCGTCAAAAACAGTTTCATTTGAGGATTTTGATCATATGAATCCGCCAAGTTTGACATGTAAGTGTCAAAAAGAGTTTCATACTGGATTTTGACTATCTCAGTCTGCCAGATTTAACGTTTTAGCTTCAAAATCAGTCTCCTTGGGGATGTTGATCATATAAATCTGTCACGTTTGACATTTAAATGTCAAAAACAGCTTCCTTGGTTATTTTGATCATATAAATCTGTCATGTTTGACATTTAAATATCAAAAACAGCTTCAAGTTTCGCATTAACTATCAAAAACAGTTTCATTGGAGAGTTTGGTCATACAAATCCGTCAAGTTTGACGTTTGAGCTTCAAAATCAGTCTCATTGGGGATTTTGATCATATAAATCTGCCAAGTTTGACACTTAAGTATGAAAACCAGTTTCATTTGAGATTTTGACCATCTAAACCTGCCAAGTTTGACGTTTAAGGTTCAAAATCAGTTCCTTGGGGATTTTGATCATATAAATCTGTCACGCTTGACATTTAAATATCAAAAACAGCTACATTGGAGATTTTGACCATCTAGATCTACCAAGTTTAGCGTTTAACTGTCAAAAACGGCTTCACTGGAGATTTTGACCATCTAAATTTGCCAAGTTTGGCGTTTAACTGTTAAAATCAGTCTCATTGGGAATTTTGATCATAGAAATCTGTCAAGTTTGACGTTTAAGCTTCACAATAGGTCTCCTTGGGGATTTTGATTATATAAATCTGTCAAGTTTGACATTTAAATGTCAAAAACAGCTTCACTGGAAATTTTGACCATCTAAATCTGCCAAGTTTGGCGTTTAACTGTCAAAATCAGACTCATTGGGGATTTTGATCATATAAATCTACCAAGTTTGACACTTATTGAGTATGAAAACCAGTTTCATTGGAGATTTTGACCATCTAAATCT
>SMLS01069652.1:0-10195 GCA_004785975.1 Popillia japonica
TATCAGCTTCTTGAGAAGTTTTCTAAAGACTGAAAAAAGATATCTACTATAGATTACGGACGTGAAAGCCAACACTCAACTATCACTGCTAATTAATGGATACTTAGAATTTATGATTTGAACCTGAATATTGAAGATGGTTTTAATATCTTTAGTTAAAACTTATAATCTTATAGTGTTTATTTAGCTTTGAAAATTTGTGGAATTAGGTAGTATATAGAAATAAATTGCATTGAGTATAACTTCCCAGGTGATACACTATAAATATACTCTACGATTGTGTAAATTTGCATTGCGCGCTGTTTTACTTTTCTATATGGCGGCATTACGAATTTAAGGGCGGGGTATGGAATAGGATTGAATTTCTCCAATAGCACATAATCTACTAGACATGTGAAACTAACAGGTAATAAATTTTAGGAGTGGAAAGTTTATTTAATAATTGTAATTACTTCATATACAATATGTATATATCTACAACACTATAATGAAGTAGAGTATATGTACATTTCGATATCTTACTGATAGCTTGAAATATTGAACAAACAAACTATAGTTATCATCTAATAAAAAAAACGCCATTACATTGATATTTATGGTTGTTTATTTGTATTTTTTGAAAATTCAGATGATAAGATTTCATAATTTGTAACATTTTAAATAATGAAAGTATTTTCAGTTCAGAAAAATTAAAGAAAACATGCAGGAGCACAATAAGAAAAAAAAAGCGATCTCGAAATAAATTGAATTCTGGCGATTGCAATGGCCAGAAATGTGCTACGCAGCCATCTACTTGCAAAAACATATTTTGCCGTAATTGCAAGAGCATATCTTTTAATAAAATAGGCAATTAGTTTTCCAGAAAATCAAGAAGCACGTCATCAGTTAGTGGTTGATCAAAGAAATGGGGACAGCTGGATGCCACACCACATATTGAGACTCCAATGGCTTTGATGTTGGACCTCCCGCAATGGTAGTCTGTTAAGACCAGAAATTGTGGGTGCTGTAATGTCCACGCATGTGCGGCTCCAGCAATGCATGGATGTGATGCAAGACAATTCGAACATTGAAGCATATATTAGTTTTATTTCAAAATCGGTCCGTTTTTCTTATTGTCGTCCTGCTGTTTAAAAAAAAACTGAAGTAAAAATACGATAATAAAATGCGTTTGGTGGAACAATAAATGCTTTTCCCAGCGGGAACAAGTTCGTTAAAATCCGTTCAATCGTTTAGGAGCTACAGTTGTCTATTTAACAAAATACCCCACCACTTTATTTTCATAGATACGTCAAAGAGTACTAAACAAAATTTACTCGAGTGAAGCTATGCTTTAAAAGGCACATATTGATTGGCAATATTCACTGGGCGGAGTTCAGTGAAAAATCATTTTAAAAGTTTAAGATAGCGGTTACCCCCCCTGGCAACCAACCTGGAAGTCTGACACTATTTTCCACGGTGTTCTTTGACCGTTTTAGTAATATATTTTTTTCCTTAAACCTCTCGGACAAATAGTTTCCGAGATATTTTTGCATTCTTAGAATGCCACCCGGTATATATAGATGATAGACATACATATGTATAGTATACTCATGGTAAGTAGAGATTGGACATTTTCCATATAGCAACGTATTGAAAGTGTCCAATCTCTACTTACCATGAGTGTACATACTTATATATGTATATGGCACATGAACATTTTTACAATGATTATTTTACACAAACAAATATAAACCAATCAGATTCACGTATTACTGAAGCAACTCGAAATTACAGCGATAACTTTCATAGTAGAATAACTAGGCGTTGTTATGGAAATGCGGTTAATAAGGATAGACATTTCTATAGTTCTGGTATAATTTATACATGAATGAATAAATAAAGAGTTTAGTTAAATTTCATTTTGTATTACGTAAAATAATCTAATCAAATACCATACGAGCTTTGAATTAAAATCGATAATTTCACTCATACTTCCTGCATAACGACTTCAACTCGTGTCACTTTGACAATTAAACCACTCCAGGCCCTACGGGCTGTCGTGATTTAAATGCTTGTCAAACTGACCCTCGTCTTCGTCGCTATGCAACAAGCATTCGTGAAATTATCGATAAATTCAAGCTGCTTTGATCTTCACTATACAAAAAATGTTGCATATTATTAATGATGTTAAAGCTTATTTAAAACCACAATCTACTAGTTTTGAAAATTCAGTTAGGCTTCAGAAATATTTATTTTCCTGATATTTTTGCCACTTGTAGGTCAATTACAACACTCTAATTCGAACAAAGATCAAATTTATTCCAAAACCTTTACAATATAATTTGGTACGTTTGAAAAAGAAAATCAAAATTCTATAAATGTTAAAATAATACATAATAACACGAACATAAAAACAAATTGGTACATAAAAGAAACTAGTAGCAACAGACACCTAAACTACTACCGTAGATTGGGGTGAATAGGGTCGTTGGGGTGAATCGGATCAATAAGTGGGATTTTCTTATTCAAAACCCCAAAAACCTGTATTTTAATCAAAACTCCTATTTTTTGGTTTAATTGGTTCCATAGAAGTCAGTGATATTTTGTCGTTCAGCAGTTAGCAGTTCTGAAAATCATCACTTAACTAGAAGTGCTTTCAATTAGCTGTTGCCACATGTGCGGAAACTTTGTATATGTGGGCGGTTTTGAGAATAATATATTTATGGGAGTTGACATAATCTACTTCATCAGGTTAGTAACTAAGGCACACAGAATCATTTTAGCCTATTCAACACTGAAAAAACACTATAAAAATATTTGTAATTCGTTGCTTATTTTTAGGATTTTGGGGTGAATAGGATCAACAGCTGGGGTCGATAAGATAAAAGGTAGGGGTGAATCGGATCAAGAGGTATCGATGTCATAATGCCTAGGGATTATAAACCTAGGCGGGATGGAAAACGCTACAAGCGAACTGAACATAACATAATTGAAGAGGCTAAAGAAGATATTCGTTATGGGTATAGCATACTGGTTATCCAACAACATTTGAATAGAGCTGGAAGGGTTGTTTCCCGGTTCAAGGACAATCTTCCAGGTAAATAATTTTCTTACAGCTTTTTGAAACGGCATTCAAGGATACTGTCGGAAAGAATGTGCCACGAGCCCGTGCTGGTGTTACTGTGACAACAACTACAGAGTATTTCGAACATCTCTCCGTCGAACTAGAAGGTATTCCGACCAGCAACGTTATTAATTATGACGAAACTAACCTTTGCGATGATCCGGGACGCAAAAAAATTATCGCGAAGAGGGGATGCAAATATCCGGAGAGAATTATGAATCATAGTAAATCGTCAACCTCAATTATGTTTGCTGCTTCTGGTACCGGAGTACTACTTCTTTGTTATGTTGTTTACAAAGCGCAGAATATGTATGACTCTTGGACTACTGGAGGACCACCTCGTACCAGGTACAATCGGAGTAAGTCGGGATGGTTCGACAGTTACTGTTTCGAAGACTGGGTTCATTCAATTGCCATACCATATTTAAGAAACTTGCCTGGCAAGAAGATATTGATTGGGGACAATTTATCCTCACATCTTTCAATACAATCAATTGAGGAGTGTATAGCAAACAATATTTGTTTCATATTTCTACCAAGCAACTCTACGCATTTGACCCAACCGCTAGACGTCGCTTTCTTTCGACCATTAAAGGGTGCTTGGAGAAATATTGTTGAGCATTATAAGAAAGGACCAGGTAGAAAGGAATCTGGAATCCCAAAGAATGTATTTCCAAGTTTGCTCAGAAAACTATTGGAATCGATTGAAGAAAAACGTTCCAAAAATATAATTGCCGGATTTGAAAAATGCGGCACTTTTTTTTTCTAGGTGGACTCACACTTAAAAGTTAAGTGATCTTATACACGCCTCAGAAGGGAAAATGCGATTGAACATTAAAAAGGCATGGTCGATCCTATTCACCACATTGGCAGGTGAATAGGATCATGAAACAAAAAAATATATATGTGGGAAACGAATCTGTCAAAAAAAATTGTTGGTATCAAAAATGCATAGAGCAGAGATAAAGTGATGTTTTGATATGTACAAAAGGAAACTCTCTATATCGGTCTGAGAGATACGCCATTCTAAAGTTTAAAAGTGATCAAGTATTCAAACACTTCGGAAAATTAAAAAAAAGCGTAATTAATAGTTTAGTTGACCAACCTATTAAATTAGCACATCCTGATTTTAGGAACGAGAATTTAAGCAAAGTTAGATCAATTCTAGACAAAAATAGTTATCCAAAAGAATTTTACGAGAAACTAATAAAAAACGAATACATAAAATATACAACACAGGCACAAAACAAAATAGTAACATATATCACACAATTCCATACATTAACGACTTAAGTGATAAAATTAAACACGAATTTAAAAAATCAGATATAAACATTACATTTACACCAAACAATAACAGACAGTTGTTTACAAATTTAAAAACTAAAAAAGATAATCAAATTAATGTCGTGTATAAATTAGAATGCAAAGACTGTGATAAATGTTAGGGCAAACTGGACAGTATTATAAAAAAAACGAGTGTATAATCAACAATACACTGCAGCGCATAACATAACCGCGGAAACTGCTTTGTCTAAGCATTCTAAAGAATTACGACATAACTTTGATTTTGAAAATGTTGAGATTTTAAAAAGAGAAAATAATTATAAAAAGAGATTAATATATGAAATGATATACATTCAAAAAGAAAAGAATGCGGTCAATTTTAGAACAGATATAGAAAATTTATGTATTATTTATAATAATTTAATCACCTAATCACGCCTGAATTTTATCAAATTAAGCTGTTGACTAGGTTTTTTGCCATGTTTTTCCCTAGTCCTTGAACAGAATTGTTAGAGCTTGACAAAAAAAATAAATTGATATCAGAATCATTATTCTTATGATTATAATTTTACATTTCAAAAATGTCTTAAATTGTCCAGTATTTTGTAAACATAATCCTATATATCACTGAATTTCTTTGTCTGTAGATAATTTTATTGATAGGTATGGCTAGTTATTTATTTATTATTTGACACGAATTAAATGTCATCATCATTCCACTGATGAAGTTGTAACGAAAACCAAATTATATTGTAAAGGTTTCTTCTTTGTTCGAATTAGAGTGTTGTAATTGACCTACTAGTGGAAAAAATATCAGGAAAATAAGATAAGTAAAAAAGGTCATAAAAATACATATGCTTAGGAAATAGAAATACTGTCGCTGGTGTAACAAGATTCTTTGGTATATGGTAGGTTTATTCGACTACCACTGCAACTGCTGATGTGTGATTCAGTTCATGTGGATGTGTTCAAAGACCTTACTACAACTCTATTTTATTTGTGATTAGAATGCTGTGCGGTTAATTATTTTGCCTCCAACAGTGAAAAGTTGATCAGTTTTCCAAAATTCTTCTAAAATTGAACTGCGTTACTTCGCTAAGTAGCCGCGTAACTACTGCTATCAACCCGTTGCCAATTCTAGGGGTAACGTAACGTGCTCGAAGTCCACTAAATGCTCCCGATAAGGAGTTGTCCTTTAATATACTCGTCAATAGTTATACTAAATATTGGGGTACCAAGGACGTAACTGTCCTAAACTTGCGAGAAGTTGAGTATAATGACGACATTAACGACAAATACAGAATCTGTTTATAGTAATTATATTACACAGTCCTTTATATAATATTCTTTATTGAAAGTTGTGACAGATTCTTGAAGATTTATAACAATTTCTAGTTATCTTTGATTTTTTTCGTCTGTCCTCTTTCTTGACGATCACTCTTCGACAACAATTTTCATGTAGGTTTAATACATTGTGGTTTCTTACAGTTTCGAAATATATGCTGCACTATACTGTGACTTTTGACATTTTCTTGTAAATCATGTACAAAGCTACAAAGGGAGTTAAATCCTACATAATCAGCGGTATTGATTGGGATTTGCGTGTTGTTAAAATAGACCTACAAGAGCGAGAATGAAACTCAAAATAAGGAAACGCGTATAAGATGAAAGGATCTAAGATAGAAAAACGGATGAAAAAACGAATGGAATAAGCAATACCTTGAAATAGTATGCCATCTTTGCATACTAATAATTTGGATATCTACAAAGTAGAAAGGACGACGTTTGGGATGAAAGTTGAATTTATTACATTTTGGGACCATTTCAATAAAATAAAACATTCTACCATGCCAATATACTGGGTGGCGCATTAATATTATTATTAAAAGAAATTATTGGAAAAAAGTGTAGGTGTTCTTAAGGTCCATATCTTAAAATTAATGTGTGGACGTCTTCAGACTCTTCACAATACATGCGGCGTTGTGACAAATTTACAAAGCCAAAAAAATACCAGTTATCATTTCAACAATTTCTGAAGTCAGCATTAGAAAAAAATATTCTAAAGAATGACTTTCGAAACTGAGACTAAAATTGGGGGTAAAAACTGAAAAGTGTCATTTTTAGGTAGATCCGTCATTTGTGTCACTTACATTTCACATCATCAAGTTTTGACCTTTTGACAAAAGTTGAAAGAGGCAAATCGTCTTCTTCATCCTGTTCTATTTCAGCCTCATCTTCACTAAAATAAAACTCTGCTTCGGCTTGTAACTGATTGTGATTCATATGGTTTGAGTTATTAGATCCCTCGTCGCCAGAATCGCAATCTGTATATTCATTGCACTTATCTGGAGATGTAATGACGATCCCATCTGGAACTATTTCCTCTTCATCCAAATTTTCAGCTAATTCTAGCAATTCCAGCAGTCGTAATAGCACGTTTCGTAAAAAATAAAAAATACACATAAATGTATTTGTGAGGCCAAATGGGTCGTTAACGACCCATCAACATTTTAGGCCGTATAAGCCCAAACGGTTTAGTTTTGAGAGATTAAAAATAAATAAACATAACATAACTTTGAAGTTTATGTTACACATCTAAGCTATAAAATTTAAAGTCACACTTAAAAATCTTTATTTGCCAGTCTAGAATGTTCGACATGTTTCGACAGGAAAAACACAACCACAGAAAGACAATAATACACCAACGTTATCAAGTTAATAGTCGCCCAAACAGTGTCGAGTCGACATATGAAACAGGCATAAAAGTTAATTAGTATTAAAAGGGAGGGAGCCCTTGCATTGTTCTGGCAATGGGTTAATAATATATTATTATTGTTATGATTTGCACATATAGTGCAAAAATCACAGGCACAGATACAAATATATAGCTATAACAAGGGAATTCTTTTACACATTACATTTGTATACACTAGCCTTATAACTAATCTGCAACAGAAACATTCCAGAAAATATAAGAGAAGGAAGGAGCCTTTTCTTGCATGTAGTTCTCCAAAAATTTACATATATATGGAAATTTGTATAAAGAAAAATATGAAACAAGATACATAGACATACATATACATATTTTTATAAAGATTATAAAGTTTTGTGACATAGGTATCCTAATAAAAAATGCTACATTACAAAATAATGACTCTTCATTAAAATGACAATACCTGTCGTATTTCGGTTTGCGATTGCGTAAGCAGTAGGAAATATTTTAGTCAATAATATTGTAAAGTGCTAATCGAAATTTGTTTCTATAATATTAATATGTTTCGATAAAAAATAATAATTACTTAAAAAATTATGAAAAAAATTAGTTAAGTAACAACAATTAGCTTTTTCTGAATATAACATAATTGTAAACTTGCTTCTAGATAAATTACATATTTAAAAGGTATTTTTGAACTCTAGTTAAAAACGTCAATATTTGTAGAAAATTAATATCTCTCTCTCTCTCTCTCCTTCATTGCGACTCATGAGATATATTATGGAAACTTCTAATTTTAATTAATTTCAAGGCTTTTAAAGATCTAGCTGGTAGCTTCTTGGAGGCAATGGCTCTAACATAAGCTGAATTTTGTCTTAACGCCTGAAAAGATAACAAAAACGTGTTAGGTTGTCTTATTGTTGTAGAATTGGTCCGATGCGTGGTTTTGTGTTCAGTTTTCCGCTTTTGAAGATAATCTACAGCTTTTAGCTAAACCACAGAATGGCGTTGCTGTAGTGAATCGGAACTCTTTTTTTTGTGGCTGCCAGTCTGATTAGTTTTTTATTCCAAGTGTCCGCATTCGAATAAGTGCGTTCTGGGATAGCAGATATTTATGTCTAAAAAATAGTTGAGCTCTCCTCTAGCGTCATGTACATAGATCTGGAATCCACCCCTATAGCTTACTACATTAGTTAAGATCTAAGTATGTATGTTCCACGCTTGGCGATCTTGAATTACTACTTTAAACTGTCTGTTAAAACCCCACCTACAATATTTGGTAGTTTAGTTTAACGAGATCTTGTAGTTTCTGTCCTCAGTTCAAAAATTTTGTTTCGTTCATTACCTCTCTCTGTATCTGTAAGTAGCAGGGAACCCGGTCTAGTCGAACGTCTATAGTTGCGGTTGAAAGTTCGAATCGTACCTAAAACGCATGCAGCAAGCTGCTGTAGTATTTGCAGCAAGGTCGGTCCTTGATTCTCTTAAGTTGTTAGCTATCATATTAGTTACGCATAAACGATCATTAGTTTGAACTTTTAGCCCTCAAAATTTTTGAAAGAGGCAAGAATGGGTAATGCTCACATGTCCTTTTCATTATCTGGTCTCATGGTAAAGATAGCCTTCTAACCTTCTAGAACTTTGTTAACAATCAACACTCCGATACCAAATTCATGGTAGAGATTGAAACAAACAGTTCGCCACCCTTTTTGGATGAATGGGATACTCGTCTACAAAAAGGTCAATTAGTACATTATGTGTATAAGAAACCCTGTCATACAAATCGATACCTCCACGCCAACTCACATAATCATCTAGCACAAAGGAATGAGTTATCAGTTGATCTCTCCATCGAGCATCTTCAATTTTCCAATCCAATAGTATCAACAAGGAATTAAAACGCGTCAACGGCGGGCTTGCAATCACTTCAGTCGATGATACTGTTTCCAGGATAGAACCAATGCCTTTATATGCATTTATGCATCTCAGAACTGTCTGCAGATAGTACATAACTATATATTATATAATGTATTTTAATACATTCAATACATATCGCTATTACATTAGCTGTAACTGCTGTCCATTATATCTGAGCCTCGCTAAACTAAAACACTTTTAACTGTACTTGTTCCATTGATATACATATGTACATTTGTGTGATAGGACTTGAAATAATTAAGCCGGTGTGCTATATGAATATTGTTGCTTGCCCTAAAAATAACCGAGTGTATGTATGTATAAACCGAAGTTACTTACGCTTATTTCCAACAGCGTATCGCGTTTACTTATGTATCACTTTGAACGTATGCCAAATTGATATGTAGGAACATACCTATGTCGTAACTACAGTAGAATCAATGATGTAGTCGTGAAATAAATTGGTTTACATGTCATTCCAGAATCAAATTGAGTTGCTATCTTTGAATTTGTAATCGGAGGAAGCAAAGATAGTAACATCAATAGGAAAATTAGGTAACATTACAAAATAAACCTAAAATGTATAATAAATTAACTGCCTGCTATACCAGTTATCACACGCCAAAATAATTAAAATGTTAGAATTTAGATGAATTATTATTAATTCTTTAAATTCTGTGACAGCATACATACATCATGTACAGAATACCATCAGGAAACTGCGTAACTGTAATTAATGTCGATAAATTGAATAAATGTGGTGAACGAAGTTATGGCGGTTAGCAAGTTTTGTATCAAGAAAGCACATTATGAGAATAAAATCTGACTATTATAGCTTGAATTGTAATCGCAATCTACTCAATTGTTTTTGAGTACGTGACTTTTCATCTCCTTCTGAAGATAGCACTCATACCGATATTAACCACAGTTGCAATATCGGAATAATTATTACCGAGTTTCGCATGTGATATACAGAGATTGTACTTATTAGAAATGGATAGTTTTGTAATAATTATTTGACTTTAGGGATCGGTGGAAAAGGGACGAGATTCTGAATGCTGAATTCTACAGAGTGCACTCTGTCGACCGACCGATTGATGTTTTATACTCGGTTCACGATTTGAAGACGTGCACGTGCATGAACGGAATTTTCGAAATCTCTAATACCGAAACAACAA
>SMLS01069654.1:0-11600 GCA_004785975.1 Popillia japonica
AAGTCAAAATTAGTTTCTATGTTTTTTTCAAGGCACATTACAGTAAACAGTGTATTTATAGCTTGACAGCTGTCAAAGTCATTTTAAAAGCGGCATGTTTAAAAAACTATAATTTTTTTCATTGATAGATTTTGTACTTTTCTTCAATTTTTATAATTTTTCTGCAATATTCGAAGTTAACATTCACGCTATCTACAACAGATCTTATACTTTCCTTACTCTTTATAATTCTTACGCAACATTTCAAATTCTAATTAATCCATTCATCATCTCCACGAGAAAACTTAGCAACATCTGTGATCGTTTCAATTTCGTCTTTTTAGAAAAGTCTTTCTCTCTCTCTCTCGCGTTATGTTGCGGTTTCTCCCGCCGCACTTCACCGAAAGCAAACTTCCTATCAGTATGCTGTGTACGCAATGTAGTGTCAATGATTTCTAATTTACGATGTCATTGAACGTGGCAAGAACTGGGTTAACTGCAGTTCATTACGAATAATTTACGAGTGAAATGATTACATAAACAGTTTTATTTCACTTTTTTTCGTGAAATCTAATTGTTTGGGGATAATTTAATAAAATGAGTTATGTATATGTACAAATTACCTATATTGCAAGCAAAACTAAATCTAACTGTAGTTGTTATATCACACAGTAATAGACGAGAGATATTTCCAGTATTTATTTATTGTTTGCGTTGGTAATGTATGTATTGGATGTGATTGGAAAGTTTTCAAGGTTCGTTGACATGCGTTCTCTGATAAGAGGCGGGACACTTTCAGCTGCTAATAAGAGAATGAACAATTGTTATTGTTCAGAATGTAATTTAAGTTTATATTATGTGCTTGTGAATGAAAATAAAGCTATAAAAAAGATTAAGTAACCGTTGTAAGTGCAGTGAGGACAAACTTATTGTATAGTACAATTTTTTGACAGCTGTCAAATTATAATTTTCATATATTTTGTTTGGGTTTTGACAGCTGTCAACTGTAACTGTGTAAGTATGTACATACTTATTTACTTTTATATTGCGGTAAGTTTAAATTTCTAATTAATACGATGAAAATTGAAAGTTATCTACACACAAGAATATGGGAAAATTGCCCCGATTGACCCCGTTCGACGATACATAATATATGTGTACACAACGGTCTACATATTCATTGAAGAAAGTGCAGTTATCTCTGAAAGCCATGTCGATTCTCTCCGACGCTACATCCAACGCAAAAGTGAAAGTGGCCGGGCCCGATGCTGAGTAGAACAAGTTAAGATCACTGACTTCGCTGCTTCACAACAAAAAAGGAAATATAAAACGTTAAATGGGAGGAAAAAAATACGAAATATCTAGGACGGAACGTTTGACAAAAATTCGAATTAAATCGATATATTTTTTTTTTGTATATCTACTTATATCGAATAACTAATTCCCCTCGCCCATTAATTGAAGTGAATCTAGGCTAATAACGATTGTTATTTTACGCTAGCTGTGTTCGAGATCGAAGGCGTTGATTTTATTTACTTTTACTAAGTTTTCTTAAGATGGTCCGAAATTTAATCGCAAAATCGGTGTTTTAGTTTGATTACACTCATTAAAACTGCTTTTGGATAATTATAAATTCGTAGTTACTTTCTAATGTTTTGATACTTTCTTCAGAAAATTATGGGCGGTATAATTATCTTGCTTATATAAAGTGGTTTAAAGATTACTTACACTTTCATTTTGTTTCGTTAGGAAATTAATTTACTGGTTTAGTTTCGTAGCATGAAAATATCTTTTATTTATGTAGATATTTTAATAGAAATAATTTGCCTTCAATGTGGAAATATGATTTCCTTCCTTCCCAAATTTGTCTCGGTAGAACAACATTTTTAAGTGTGTTAAATACAACCTGGGAATGAAGGAGGGCGTATTTTTATGTTGTCTACCTTTCCAGTTGCCCCATACCCTCAGAAAAAAATTAGTTTGGTAGCGCCCCAAAACATTCTTCAACAGCTTCTTTGACTTCTTCATCAGAAGCAAAACGCTTTCCATGCTTTTTAAATTTTTGAATAAGAAGTCTGACGGAGCTTGGTTGAGGCTATACGGTGGATGCTTTAACTCTACAAACCAACAGTCGTTGATTATCTGCTGAACTTTGTAGGCCTCTCCACTCGGCATATATTCAATAAGCAAGACTCCTTCAGCATCCCGGAAAACAGTTGCCATAAGTTTTTTTTGCAGAAAATTGTGTCTTAGCATTTTTTGGAGATGGAGACCCTTTATGAACCCACTCCATGGATTCTTGTTTAGTAGGAGGGTTCCAGTAATATACCCAAATCTCATCCCCGGTGATAATTCGAGATAAAAATGTTTTGTCCCTCTCCTACTTGACCAATTTTTCTTGAGACTCTTTTTTTTCTGTACAGTTTTTGTTGAGGTATAAGCAATCTGGGTATCCACCGTGCAGAGACCTTCTTCATACTTAAATCGTCATGCAAAATTTTGAGGACACTCGTTTCGGATATACAGACTTCATTGGCAATGAGAGAGATCTTTACACTCCGATCTTTCAGTACCAAATTTTCGGTTTTTCGCGCAATGTCTTCAGTTCGAGCTTGAACGGGTCCCCATCAAAAGAGTTTAGACCAATATTTTACTTGGAAATAAGATGGTGTATCTTCCCCTTATACAACAATCATTCTTTCATAAATTGCTTTTGGACCATTGCCCCCATTTATCTATCCTTCCTGTCTCTAATTGGGTCCAGTTCGATTTAAAGACATGATAAGTTGGTGCTCTTAATTCTCCTTAAGATTTCACTGAGATGGAAGAACTCTCCATAAAAATATTCTCAGATCCAGAGATCATCTCCAAGATACTTCTGGTAAATGTTTTTATGTTAGTTCTCAAGCTTGAGATGTCTAAGGTTCTGTGAATTTCAATGTCCAAAACAACCCAAGATAATAGGGCTGTTATCTTCCATAGAAGATAACAGTCACATAGACAATAACTATAGTTCCAAAAACAACTTTAAAAAAAGAAAACTTTTCGAGAGAAAACATAAATTTCTGGAATAATATTCAGCACAACTTAGAAGGTTGAGAAGATGCCTCTCCTTCGTCTATGGTGTCTTAGCCGAAATGGTTGGCATGTATTTTTGTGATTGAGATGCGATTTGATGTTGGCCCCGCTGTTTCTGCTTAGTTCTATCATGGTCTTTGATTTTGACTTGTTTGGAACATCCATTAAAATGTTATTCTTCGCAAGAGCCACATAATGAGTAACCCAACAGATTTTTTCGATTTGTGCGTCTGTTTCTTTCGTCTTTTTTGTGTTAGTCGCACATAATATGAAGCAAACTTAGAGAACATTGGAGCATCCAACAAATTGTTCATAAAACAAAACAAAAATAATGAAAATCTCACTGCATATTAATCCAGTGGGCGACAAGAGTAAGGGAGCAAAACGAGAGATTTTAATGCAAACTTTTATGGGACGATAAACACTCTGTATGTAACAGTTACAACTTAGACCTGAGTAAATAAGAAAGTTAAAATTCGTTTGCTCTAAGACTCTTAGAGCAAACTGTTTTTTTTTTTTAAAATCTCATTGTTTTTAAGCATAATTTTCTGCCGTTTAACATTATTTTAGCTCCATTTATGACACCCAGGCATTTGATCTGTACACGGTGTATTAACAGCATTTTTTTCATAAACCCTTCCAACTAGATATACATACGTAGAAGAGACCATGGTATCACAAGTTCTATTTAGATCTAATAGCACCTAGATTCCTAAAACTAACCTAAAATTGGTCACAGAGTCTAAATCATGTACCCATTCACTTTTCATTGAGTTCATTGCTAGTGAAATCAATGGAAAAAGTACTAGAATAGAAATCGAATTCTTATACAAAAAACCACATTATTTCAAAAAATTTGCTTACGAAGCCATACACAATCTTGCCATCCAAAAGAATTGAAAGGATATTAGAGGACAAAGAAATCGGTTATGTGCATTTATTGACGTAAATAGTGATTTTGACAACGACTCATTGGAATCAATCAAAGATCCAGCACAAAACATAGAATCATAGATCGTGGCTGCCGGAAAAATACTTCCAGGAGATGGGCGAAATGGATGGGGGGGGCGAAAACTATCATGATAAATAACGACTGCATGGCGGTACCCGGTAGTGGTGTCACCACCTCGATCAAAAGCAAGTGGAACCACCTGATGTTGGGGTCATATGTACAAGCAATAGATCTTATATCAACATATCTTCCAACAATATGCGTAGGGTGGCTGCTTTTTTATTGAAAAATATCTAAAATCAGTTTTTGAACACCCCGTCAGATTCTAAACTAATTTTCCAATAAGTCCTTCCAAAGAACGCAAATAATCATCACTTCAGCACTAGCAGTTCTAATTCTGTGTAGTGGATATAGAACCACAATATTTTCTAAATATTGCTCAAATACTGCTAAAATGTACCCAATTTTACTACACGTTTCAACAGAAACGCAAGATATTATCTCTACTTTTATTTTTTTAAATTAACCAACAATTTAAGGCCAACACAGTAGTGGAACACTCGGTATATGTAAGTTTAAAGAAATGTTTATTCTAAAAGTATTCAAATAAAAAAAAATCGAATGAATTAATTAAATGTAAAAATCATTGCAAAGTTACATGTATTCCGAACATACTGTATAAGAACATCTGTAGTAGAAGTTGGTTATAGTCTACATATATACGTACCTGTCTCTTTTCGGTCTTATAATAATACTAACCTTTCGTCTTCATTTCTTAATCACTTTTTCTGATATTAATTAAGGATTATTGCACTAACTTGGGAGAAGGCTATCATAATAATACTCAAAAAAATAATATCACCAGACATAGTTTATTCTTATACATCCTCAACAAGCTCTTCCGATTTACAAAAAAGAGAAAACATTTACAGTAGTAAACATTATAATTTTATCATCTATACAAATACAAGTAGTTTCAGCAGACGGGCAAATGATTCATTTGGCGCTCCTTATTAAATTCCATTACAAACTATTCAAAAGCGTTCGAAACAACGTCGTCTGCCCATCGCATTACTCACATTTTTCTTTTTTTTTATTCTGACAAAGAGGAAACATGATTATATTACCTATTTTAATTAAATTTCATTTTATACAATATTTACTTTTTGTCTTTTCGTTTATTAACTTCTTAATTCTTTCATGTACATATATATATTTGTATATATATAATAATTGCCATGTTGGTGTGGTTTCTTCTTGAAAAATTCTTTAATTTATTTTAATCTACAACGACTATATTAGTATTAGTCGGAGCCGTTGAAGGACACAAACAACAAACAAGTCTTTAGACAAAGATTAAAACGAACAAGGTGTACAAGAATAGAAGGCAGCCGTCCAGTCACTTACACTAAAATTTCTCGCTCTTCCTCTAACTACGATTAGAGTAATAGTAATGCGGTCTTATTTAGTATTACCTCATGAAATATTACAGTACGATACACTTTTACACGTTATATTTATGTAGGTTCATACAAAAAAAAACAGAAAAAAAAATTAAAAATAATAAAGTGTTTCGTCTGGACGACGACCATCTTCAGTCTTAAAATATACCCCGTCGTCGCCTAAAAATGAGACAAAAATGGGTGATGATATAACACGCAATGACGATTGATGGATAAAAACGATGATACAGTGAAGGTAATGTGAAAAACAATTAATGATGAGACGATGATCATAATAATATAACCGAGAATTTCATCATTTTTTTTCATATTATTGTTGTTGTTTACTTTTTTACAAACTGAGATACGTAAAACACAAATATATATACACAAAAAAAATGTATTTCTACAAAGAAATGTATCACATATATTAATAATAATAATCTATCGAATAATATTTATAATTATGTATATATTTATATTATATAGGATTGGTGCTGATGCCAAATTTACTCGATATCTGCTTTTACCAACATGTTTGTTTCAGTTAAAAACTTAATTCACCTCCATATCTCAAAAAAAAATCAATCATAAATACTCATTTATAATAATAATTATAATAATAATAGCCATTAAATTAGTGATTGTTTTTTTATCCTTAACTAAGAGATAGTATTCTTCAACTGCGTACAACGTGAACTTAGGGGTTGGTCCGCTATATACAGGCTGTTCACGTTAACGCTGGTAATGGCGGAAGTAGTTTCTTTTATACAAGTAGGCTATAATTATAACTATATCGGATCTTTCTCGGGTGTGAGAGGGAGCACACAGGTAAATACGGATAGGTTATCAAATTGGGGGGCGGGGTGTGTGGGGGAAACACATTTTGTCTTATATCGTTCGCAAATCAACATTCAATATACAATTAATAAATTATTTGGTTTTTTATAATACGATCAAAGAGTGGCACCACCGGAAAATGGGTCGACGCTCCAAAAAAAAACAAATGACAAACAACAACAGTCACTACTTAAAAACCTATACAATGTCACTCCACTTTTGTACTTATAAACTTCCATTTTTTTTTCTTTTATTGTCCGTACAGTTCATTGTCTTTCATCGTAATATTTATTTATTAAAATTTATTTATTTATACTTCTAATTTTACCACTCTGAGCGGTCTAGGTGACGGGCTCGGAGATTTCTTCGAGAGATTTAACGGCTGCTGGGAATCCGGTATCTCCAATTGTAATTCTATTTTAGGCTCCAAACTTAATAGCGTCGATGAAGGTGAAACAGGTGAACGGACTTGCGGTGGAGCGGGTGAAGTTGAATGCGGCGATTGGGGATGGATATAAACTCTAGTATAGTCCGTTTGAGTTTGAGGGATGGATTGGGGTTGCTGTTGTTGTTGTAGGGGTAATTGGGATTGGGGAGGTGGTGTCGTATTATTTAATATTTGAGATTGTTGCCTGGACGTCGTCGTAATAACACTGGTAGCCCAAGCCGGTTGTAAAAGAGATCCTGTAGGTTTGTACGGACACGCGGTCGGAGTAGCCGACACGTGAGGTGAGGCTTCACCTCTCATTATGAAATTGTGTATGATGTCGGTGCGTTTCATTTGCTCCGCCGTCATCCTAGGTCCTTCCATTAAGCTCTTCGCTAACGTCGAATGCGTACTCGATAACGTTGAAGATTGGGTTGTCGTCGCCATTAACTGGCTGTGCAATTGCGAAGGTTGTGATACGACAACGATAGGTTCCGCTTCGGCCGAATCTTTATTCCTTAACGCTCTAAACTTCTTATGCGGTTTGTACGCTTCGTCCATTAACGAGTTCGTATCGTACAATGGTGGTGCTTGCAACACCCTTTTCAGCACCGGCATATCTTCGACGATATGATGGTCTTCGACGGAGGAACGCGGACTGGAGCAGACCGATGTTGGTGCACTGGGTTTATCCAATTTTTCCGTGCCGGATTCGATACCAGAATCGCTTGGCGAATCCAACTTTCTGAATCTAGGATGCTGGGGTTTCGAGACCGGAGTTATCGTGAGACCATTATGAATTAAATGAGACGTAGCAGCTAATTCGTCATCACCGGACGACGATGTCGAACCGGAATTAGCCCTATGCCTGTGCGGACAAATTCCACCGGATAGGGTCGCCGCTAATAGAGGTGCGTTAGTCACGTTAGTACTGACATGGTGCGGCTGGTGATGGTGGTGATGGTAGTCATTGATCGTCACCATCTCACCAGAACACATACTTTCCGTGCTTGATACGGAACCTAACGGACTCTTAGCTTCATCCATGGTAACGTCAGACGAAGAGGACCACGAGGAAGCGGCCGGGCTTTTACTGCTACTTTCCTCTTCGATTGGGGAACCCCACGATTGCTGCTGCTGTTGCATCATCTGTTGCTGCTCCGTCATCTTGAAGGCGAGCAACTTTTCCGAATGCAACGTGTTCAGGGTTCGGAGATCGGGCACTTTCTTCATCAATTCGTGCAAGATATCCGTCTGACCGGGATGATTCTGATTCACCACCGATTGCAAAGCAGACTTCAACTTATTGTGCATCTTCTCGATCAATTCCGTGTTGCGTAAACCGGGCCGGTCGGCCGCTATCACTACCACCGAACAGAAGAGACCGATTTCCGCGTCGGACAGACGTAACGAGTTCATCCTTTCCGCGAAATCGAACATCGAATCCATGAGGAAACGCGCGTTCGAACTGTTATGGATCGCGTCACGTTTTAACACTTGTCCATTCAGGCAGACCATACTGGCGGTTTGGGCGTCGAACATGCACGCTAAACGTACTAGGAGGACTTCGAAAACGCCCGCTTTCAACAGGGTGACTTGATCGTCTTGCGCTAGTAACGAGAAACCTGGTATACGTTTGGCGAACTCGACAACACCGCGAATGGCCGGCGAGAATCTTTTCGAGAAGTCCTGGAGGAGTTCCTGTTGGCCGGTTAACGGTTGCGGGTTTGGATTTAGCGGGCACGCCTGTAACAAAGAGAAATGGTCGTTCAAATATTGTCGTGTTGACGAAATAGTTTTTTTTTTTTGTTTAGGCAAATAATTTTTTTGGCGCCCAACGTAAGCGAAGCTCCTAACCGAATCTGTTCCTTTCTCGATCTTTCTAATATTATAATAAGGAGAGAGTACCGACGATCACGCGTAGTATCAACGGTGCATTATGTAAGCGGAGACGAGCTAAAATCAGAATCGGGTGACCTTTCGACGGTCGAGCTACACATACCAAGGCCAAAGAAATATTGCGATCAATACGTATTTGTGTAACAGCAGCGTCTGTTACAAGGAGTAGGAGGAGTATATATATTCATATAAAACAACGTGAAAGCACGTTATCGTTGTCGGTTTTAGCCTCAAGGTCGTTGGCCCCCCTCTCCGGATTGATTTTTGTGCGTTTTGGAAAATTCAAACTAACTCCCGTATACACTATCATCGGCGGAAATTCGAACACATTACGACCGATCTGCACAAAGAAAACCGGAATACGAGTTCAACAGACACGGGGGTACGACTCGGTTCGTTATTTTATTCTTTGTCCATAGGGCATGTCTCCACCTGAAAACCTTGGGTGTTTCCGCTTATCCCTTGTCGTACGTACACATATATGAGTTGGTACGATACCCCGACAAGGTCGACTGGTCTGGCGATTCGTGTTTGTTTTCGTCTAACGCGATTTCCTTCCGTTTTATTTAAAAAAAAAAGTGAACTCGAGTACTTCGACCCCCTTTTCGTGTTCAAAACCGCAGTTAATTTGATTTAAGGGAGGAAGTCGTGCGATACGCTCCGTTTGAGTTATGAATATGTTGTACATACGAGAAAGAAACTTACCAAAGTAGGCGGGCAAGCTGTGTAAGACGGTTGTTCCCTTGCCCTAGCTAGCATCGGCTCGACTTTATCCCTGGTGAAATCGCAAGTATCGATGTGCGCTCTGACCACCGTAGCCAACAGTCTTTGTTCATCTTCGAGTTCGGCCGTTACGGCCTTCTCTAGAGATCTTGAATTCGAACTCTGCTGCATAGCAGCTAGAATCCGCGCCTTCTCCCTTTTCGGCACCCTTCCGAATCTCACAGCTGTAACGAAAGTAAAAAATTGAGGTTAATATTGTATGAAATAAAATTAGGTCACTAGATGTTATTTAAAAAAAAATTGGAGTTAAAGAGAGAAAGATGTATTTAGTTTAGGATTACAGGAGCAGCTACCAATTACGTAAAAAAAATTACAAAATTAACAATGAGGAAAAAACTGAACCCCTTTTTTTTCGGGGAGGACAACGACCAGCCAAAGCGGTAACATACACACCAGGTGTTGCTTTCGCGCCAATAACAGCTGCCATACATCTGTCTGGTATCTGGTACGTTATAACCCCCTTAAACTGTTCATGTATTTACTGCTATACAATACAATTTCGATACAACGCGCACGGGAGAAAGTGTTTTATGCAGGCCAAACAACAAATGAATAAATAAAATTGATCAATTTAAACAAAATTGGAAAAAAAAATTTGATCGATGTAAGGGAGTGTGGTGGCAATGAAACTTAATTTTAGGTACGTGTTTTTTTTTTGTGTTTCTACAGCTCGATATCGCGGACCATGTTTTTGTAGGTCACGAAGTCGAGAAAGCGTAAAGACATTGAGATGTCCTTTGGACGTTTAACGTGTAGCATACGCATCTTGGGAGGCGTAATTCGGAAAAATTGATACCGTCGAAAATTTTTTGTTTTTTCAGGAGGACGGAATCAACAGGTTTTAATTTAAATCTGTGCACTAATTTCACCCTAATATTAAACATTTTATATGAGAAGACACATACGTGCGTTATGATATTTAACGTTTCCATTAAGAATCCCTTTCAATATCGGTAATTCCTCACACATTTTTCTACCGCGATCTTCGTAACCACTTTCACTATTACTCACAACATAAGGTGGTGCAGGTGTATAGTAATAACGATTGTTATTACTAATCCCACCGCTACTACTACTAATAACGTTACAACAATCGCTTAAACGTTGCCGATTCAATTGTTGCTGGTACTCTCGCTGACGGAGCTGAAGATGTTGTAGAATCGGGCTGCTACTAGTAGTACTCGAACGACCTGGCATTCCCGACTGAACTAACCTTACAGCACATGCTACAACGCGCTTAACAGCGATATTGGACGCGGAATATCGAAGGCAGGAGTCTACTAGAGCACCGTACGAGTGAATGTGGCTCCCCTCCTCTCGCTCGCTTGCTCCCGCTACAGCGGGTGAAGCAGAGATAGAGGATAACGCACGCGGCGTGCTCGACCCCCACCATCCAACGAATCGACGAATGACGTGTCGCCGGCACGAACAACGGTCGAACTTCCCCTCAGACACCCTTGAACTTGGGATTCGGAGCTGATGCTGACGCGTTTCGGGTCCTTTGGCGGTTCAGGGTGGCCGATACGCGCGCGTTCCGCGAAGGTCGCGCTTTCTACGTCCGTCCTACTCTAACGCGTCGACACCGAGCGTCTCGCTCTATCGTCCGATGTTAGAACGAATGCTATCGCTCTAGCGATTAACTCGGTTTTGTCATTACTATCGCGGGGATTTAATTTTTTAAATCGCTAAATTTTTAGGGGATTTTATTAAATTTTATTGGTGTATTAAAACTTTATTCTACTAGATCTAGATGGCGTCTCACAAAAAAATATAATTATGAAATAAGTTGACGCAAACTACGACATTGTACGAAACTTTCACGGAAACAGTTTCTCCTTCATCGGATAATTTAAATCTACAACAGACCTTCCTTTCATTATCATAATTCTAATCCTCAATATCTGGCATTCAAGATATAAACTGTAAGTAATAAGGAAATGAAATCCTAATAATGATTTATCTTTACCTTCACCACTTCAAATAACCTCCACATTATATTAAAAAAAAATAATAAAAATAAAAAATAGGAAGCTAGTTCCAAGTACATACACATTCAACTCATTATATTTGTAGATATTCAGAGATACACAATAGAATCGACAAATTCCTCTATGCTCGAGAAAGTAAACTGATACCGATTCAATGTAATGAATGTAATGCTTGCGAACGACATGATTAAAATTAGAACAGAATCGAAAGT
>SMLS01069655.1:0-12993 GCA_004785975.1 Popillia japonica
AAAAAAAAAGAAAATAAAGACTGTGCAGAAAGAATCCAAATGACTGGGCAAAATTTTGACGGAAATTATACTGTAGATTACATTAGAAATGTAGCGCATAAGTTAGTTTAATAGTGGTAGTTAGTGTTCCCACATGTCCCCCGACATTCCCTCAAACCTGCCCTAATTTTAGTATTTAATGTATACATCTGACGTTCATAAAAATTAAATGTGAAGTATGTACACACATATCCATGTACAACATCACTGTCGATCCTCCATTTAGCTAAGTCGTCCCGTCCTTTAAACATAACACACTAACGGCGATGCATCGTTCACGATTAGTATGCATGGGAAGTGCATTAGGACAGTAGTCATTGTCGCCGGACAACAACGTAGTAACAACAAACAACGGCCGAACGCACACGGTCGCAATAACAACAAACGACGATAAACCCATTTTTCGTCCCCGAATTTCGCTGCTAATGTGCTGGTGGGGGTTCAAAGTATTTTTGAGAGTGTTCGGCAATCTGGCTAGCAGAATTTTAGCGGACACCCTGGATGCCTCGTATAAAATGTGCACAACGCTATTGTGTCCGTGCCGTTGCTCTAATACGGCCAATTCCACAGTCACCGTTGAACCGCATCAACGGCACATGTCGGATAATACGGAAATGGGTGAGTTTTTAATTTATTACCCATCAACGGCACAACGGACCGTACACATCCACTGGATTATATTTTCGAAGCCCAGCGGTGAATGTGAAATGTAGTTTTTAGTTTTGGGATTTGTACAAGACTAACGACATAACAGCAATAGCAAACAAGTTTAAAACAAAATTTCATAACGACATAATTTGGGTTTTTAATAAAATGGACAAGATTTAATTTAAAATTGAATTAAATGTTCTTGTTTAAATTCTTATTTTCAGTTGGGTTGATAAATAATTTAACAGATCATAAAATTGCTTCAAACCAGGTCACATTTTAGCGTCAGCCAGCACCAGCTGCCAGTGCTTCCAGTTAATTTCAAAATTTTGTTGAAAAGTTTGTTCCGCAAAATTGAACCTTTTAAATTATGCAACCGACATTCCGGCACGAATAAAATGTCCTATAATACCTTCAATTCTATTGTCATCATCAGCTTCCAACAGAGCACACTAACAGGGACGACAGCAAGCGCTAGATAATTTGAAAATGTGGGTGAATTCTGCATTTATTATTCATCAACGTTGCGGAACATCAAACAAAATTGCACCCCCCTCCTTCGCACATACCTCGCCGCTCACCACCGCGAGCAATAAATTAGCGAAACGTTACCAGCGTGGACGGACGGGCGTGAAATGTAATTTTTAAACGGACGTTTAATTATTCTGAGTGGTTGCAATTGAGCACAAATACTACCCTAATAACCGTAAGGTTTCGCCAGAAAAAATGCGCGAATTTTTTTCTGGGGTAAACAACGATCTCGAACATAATTAATACATGCACGTAGAAACGGAGAATTAAAAGAAGAGCATGTGGATAACAGCTGTCCCCGTTGCGTCATTGTCGTATTGTAAATATGCTCTGTTTATGTCTGCGGTGATTTTTTCATTCAGCCGACGAGTCGTCAAGTAAAATTTGAACAAATTAAATTGGGATGTCATGCTTTCTATTTTTGTATATCAATTTAATTCCGAATTAGTTTTCTGAGAAACTAGTCCTCAAGCAGAGATATTCAAGTTTAGTTTACTTCGACAGAGTAGTATCATTGAACTTTACCTATAATTGAACAATTGCCCTAAATTGGCCAATTGTATTCACTTCCTTCTTGTATATCTTACAGGAAGAATTGCATCAATAGCGCAACAACTATATTTTTCAATGGATTTAATAACTCACTAACTACATTTAAGAGCTCTTACAATGAAAGTGTCTAAAACAACAAGTGGTAATACACTACACCACAGATCTCTCGTATGAAGTACTGGTGGTAGGCTGTAAAATCGGTATTACTTGCCAATTTTTACGAATGCTTTAAAAAGAACAAAAAACACACTGAACACTACCTATTTGCTACTGTGTAAAAACAAATATCGCCAAATGTATGGGATATATCTAGAAAAGAAGCATTAGAAAGAGAAACAAAATGGAATGCAAAAATCCTCATCGTTGTGAGTATGTTCCTCTTCAAAAGGTTTTAGACACCTATAGATTTTAGCAAAAGATGACGATGAAATGCCACATCTCCCACAAGATGCGCAAAAGTGAGAATAACGACAAGTGTGATTTGTGTGAAAATTTAAAAACAAATGACTAAGGAGAGGATAAGTATCATAATAGCCCTCTTAACGGCAGGTTATCTTTTTAGGTGTGCCAGCCACCAGATTCACACATTCATGCTGAATTAGCGAATTCCACGTCTCAATAATTTTCCTATTTAGGCTTCTTTTTTTTTCAATTGCATGTAATTTGGTGGCTTGAACTTTAAGAATACTCCACAAGTGTCTGCTGGGTGACAAATTGGGTCTCTGATAAATGGCAGCTCTGATATACATATGTACCACCGGCGACATAAAGAATGGGATAAAGAATGAGTACACTTAAATTACTATATTGTAAAAAGTCCTTTTTTTTACATCGGACATTAATTTAGTAATTAATTGTCATTGATTGTTATTTTGACATCTATTTAATTTCGTAATTCGATTTGAAAATGCCTCAACATTTAAGCACAGTTAATAAAGCTAGAGTGGTGACTATGTTGGAAAACGGGTGGTCAATACGACGAGTTGCCCAAGAGCGCAATATGGGTAAAATTACTATATTGCGAATTAAGCAGAGATGGGTTAATGAAGCAAGATTAACAAGAAATGTTGGATCAGGAAGAACAAAGATGACTACTGCGGATAACGATGCAGCACTTATTAACTACCTCCGGGATAATCCCTTTTCTACCGCTGTAGCAGCAAAAGAAGAAACTGCATTTCCTGCATCGCATAGAACAGCTCTTCGGCGAATTAAAAACTCTAATTTAAGAAACTATTCTGCTGCTAGAACAGGTTTTTTTAACTCAAGTGCATCAACAACGACATCTGGAGTTTGCAGAAGAATATGTAAATATGGATAACAGGTACAGGTACAACAGTAACAGGTATTCATAGGAATACGTTCAACAAATAAAAAGAAGTGGACATTTCTCTGTAAATGTTTGGGCTTGGATCAGCGTTCAAGGACCAGGGACTTGTTGGAGAATAGACGAACGATTTACAGGAAATATTTACAGAACTATATTGGACAATGTAATGCTACCTTCTGTAACACAAATATTTGATGCAGATTTTATTTTCCAACAAGACAACAGCACTATTCATACTTCCCATGTTGTTACGGAATGGCTTGAAGAGAACAGAGTGCGTGTATTACTTTGGCCGGCAAACAGTGCCGACATGAATCCTATTGAGAATGTCTGGAGTAATATGGTTAAAAAAATTTATAATGCCAATTTTAGACCTCAAAATTCAGAAGAGTTGTGGCAAGCGATCGAAAACTGTTGGGAAGAAATTACACCAGAATACACACAGAATTTAATTTATTCAATGCCACGACGTCTCCATAGCATCATTGATCAAAACGGTAGTTTTACAAAATATTAGTTTTACTTATTTGATTTTTTATTAATTTATTTTATGAATAATGTTAACACGTAATGCTTTTTCTAAAATGTAAAACTGACAAATTAAATGATAATTTGTTAGAATATGATGTTATTTCACTTGTTACTATAAAAGCAATACATGAATATACTGAAAGTACCACTAACAATAGTTAAATGCTAAATTCGCTATTAAGACTTGCCCCCATTTTTTATGTCGCCCATGGTACCTTATTTTCCGCTCTGGCATTTTGAAGTAGTATAAACATTGAGTTTTTCCAGTGTTGTTTAATAAAAATGAGCAAGTCTGTACATGTACATCAAATTAATATTAATATTATAATTTTAAAATATTTTGCCGAAAATGTGTTTTCAATAACTTACTTTTTTTTATCCATTAGATATAAAACTTGCCCAATAACCATACAGGGTGTAATGAGCAAAGTTTGTAAAAATAATGAACCGCCCCTGTTATTACTCTCGGTACTGTCCTCTTGGACTTTTCTTCGAGGGTGATTGGTCTTTCCATAATGCTTCTCTCTTCCCTCACATAATGAGGATTAGGAGTTCGGGTGTTCCATTTATGGTGTAATAGCACTTGTTTTCCCTTGTCCTATTCTATGAATATGTGCATTGCTTCTGCTTCTTTGTTCTGACTTTCGCGAAGACAGAGTCTCGTATTTGCACCCAATTTCTCTCAGATTCAATCATCGTTTTAATGCTTTTATTCTGATCTAGCTTTCTAGCATCTATAGCATCCAGCTTTTCTAGCATCCTTTCTTTACTCCATCTGCCGCAAGCTGTTATTACGTGATCAGGCGTATCTCCTCAGATACATATGACTGGTAATTCCCATATCCTGACAGCAACTGTGTCAGGAAGTAGTCTACTCTTCTAAATTTGCATTGAACATGTGGTACAACGTCTGGAATCAAGGTTTTTGTCCACAGATCCACAGAATCTAATTTGTTCCACTGTCGTTGCCATATGTTGAGCCTCACCTCACTCGGCTGCATTCTTGACGATTTTTTTTGTAATGGATAGCAATATCCTTATCCCATTGATTTTTGTATTATCAAGAATAAATGATTAAAAAGCAGTTTTAGTAAAGAAGCTTTAGACTTCAAGTTTTGTCATAAAAATATGTCAGAGAGATCGTCCTGTAGAGATAGCTCCATAAATTTTTCCGATGTCTTAACATAGCTGTTTCTTTTCGCTAACACACTGCTATAGCCCTCTAGCAACATACGAATCACAACTACTGAAAATTGATCTTTCCGTTTCCTTTGTTTCTCCCTAAACCAGGTTTTACTATTTTATATTTTAGTAGCCCATATAATTCCGAACAATTGTATCTATAAAGAAAGTATTGGTGATCATCAAACGATTACTACCAGAAGATTTACAAGAAAACTAGACAAGATATAGCCTACAATACTATGCTTGACCTTAACCTAACAGAAATTTGTCACACCACCAAATGTTTGCCAGAATTTTCCAACGTTTTCGAGAGACTGGAAGCGTAAAATTGAAAGAAACCAGGGAAAGACCAAATGTTAGACTTGTACAGCAATTGGATGAAGCATTTTTGAGGAGGGTTGAAGAGGATCCAACAGCCAGTACAACACGAATTTCTGCCGTTTAAAATACGAGTAAAAGCACTGTTTGGCGAATTCTTAAAGAGCAGTCTTTTCACTCCTTTGATTATCAACAAGTGCAAGCTTTAACAGAAGGAGACAGTGAAAACAATTTCTGGCAAATGTTTTATTTACCGACAAAGCCACTTTTACGCGAAACTGGTTTTTTAATCACCACAATGCGATATATGGAGCGATGATAATCCCCATGCAATAGTTGAAACACGTCATCAAGGACGCTTTTCTCTCAACATTTGGGTCGGAGTTATAGGAGATCAATTACTAGGACCTTGTTTTCTTCCAAACAGGCTAACAGGAGATGCATACCTTCAATTCTTACGAAACGAATTGGAAGCAATATTAGATGATATGCTGTTACAAACTCGTCGAAATTCATATTTTATGCATGATGGTGCTCCCGCACACTATTCCGTACAAGTAAGGAACTACTTAAGCGAAACATTCACCAATAACTAGATTGGGCGTGATGGTCCGGTACCATGACCACGTCGTTCGCCAAATCTAAATCCGTTTTTTTGCTTATGGGGTTATCTAAAACAAATAAAACAAACGGAAACTATGCTTTTGCGATTATATGTTTGTTAGGACTCTTCTTTTTCACCAAAGAACACGCCAGTGCATTATCATGCAATCTATGCAAGACACCCTGTATATCTATTTAGGACCTTAACCTCTCTTTTTATGGAACGAGAACCTTTACGAACGGATGCGCAATGTACCAATGGAAACACCGTTTGTTATCGCTATCATATTCGTGGAAGCTTTCAAGCAAGAAGCTATTTAATCTAGCAATCCAAAACTAGAATTTAGTGTAGACTGCACCTTCATTTTGTGGTAGCATAGAATCTAACGAAAAAAAGGAGACTGCTTTCTACAAGCTTTGAGCGCTAATTTAAGTTCGCCATTAAAATGGAGAATTTTGTTACCATACCCTTGATGCGTTAGTGAAACAGTGATAGTAAGAAGATATAAAGGATATACTGTATGGAAACACACACTAGTCTACACCTACATACATGCTATGTCTCATCATCATCTGCAACAAAAAAGATAAATACAGCCTACGAAAAAAATATTATTGATCAAAACAAGGAAAAGCCGGCCAAATCTAGTCTATACTAATTAATTGTTATACAGAATTAATTTCTGATTGAGGAACACACCTGGGTCATAGACAGAAATTGCAGTGAGGAAAATACAATCCGAAAAATGTAGTCCTAGACCGTCGATATCTAATAAAAAATGATTTGATTCAAAGCAGTCTTTAATCGGACTGATCAGATAATATTTTAATTGGGATGCGTAAATAATGCTAGACTAGGCAAACAGAGGTAAAATCAACACTTATCACACCTTTGTAAATAGTATAACTTGAAGACCATAACAGATAGAATGGTGCTCTCCCAGACTTTATAAATTTTATAAATGTTTCGTACCATACAAATTACACCAGAGATTAAAACGAATTCTTGTTTCAACTTTCCACAATTGTTAGGTCTTGTAAACAGTGGATTTGGAAAAGACTTTTGTCGGCATTGTTAATTTTGTAGTTAGCGTTTTTTATTCCAAAAGCTCCTACAAAACGCCTGATTAGCCTTCTAAGTATCAAGCACTTTCAGAATCTCTATTTGCATTAAAAAACTCTTATATGTGTCTGGTCTGTAATAAAATTGGTTGAAATCACTTAATATAGGCCACTTCAGTGCTGTCCCATAATTCGAATCCATGCGAGTATAAATCGTTTAAAATACTCCTTCTGGCAATATTTCAAAGCAATTGCTCCATCGAATCGAGTACTACCTGCCTAATGTCCCATTATCAGGATAATCTAACTTTCAAATCGAATTTTAAAAGCACGAATAAAGCATTAAGAAATAGAACCTGGCATTTCCTATTCTAAATAAGCACGGAGCACTTAGCGCGCTAACACGTCCCTTTAATTAAACGGGACGCTGTGACTGAAGACGTCATCATCAACGTTCTCTTCAGTTCCTTTCCTGAATTGTATGCAAATCAAATACATCCATTTACAACAACACCCGAAAAGAACAAGACGTATCCTCTCCTCCGCCTCTTCTTAAAAGGAGTAAATTAAAGACGGCACAAGGCTGTTTCTCATCACGATCCTTTCATTATTCGTATAATATTGTAAGTCCGAGTTGACATTTATCGGATTTTGTTGTCAAGACAATATTCTTTGCTATAATGTTGAAGAATTTAGAGACGATTTCATCAATATTATTCATTAATAATAAAATTAATTGATTTGATTTCGTTTCCAATAAGACTTGATCAATCATTATTTAAAGGCGACACACATGCGAACGTAGCCTAACTTTATAGTAACCTTCTTCTCTTCTTTTTGTTTCAGTGCATGAATTCATCAGTCAAGAGCCAAGAGAGCAATTCTACCAGGACGTTAGTAGAAGCGAGGTGGAAACGTTGCTCGGGAATAAACAGAACGGCACGTTTATAATACGTCCCCCTTCAACGTTAGAGAACAGTGTTGGAACGCTGTCGATTATACAGGACAACAGAATCTTTCATCTAAATATTAGACAAAGGCGAGATGATACGATAGCGCTCGGCACGCAAAGGATTAACGAGAAGTACTTCACTGACTTGAATGCTTTAATTAATTATCACATTAGTAATTACTTGATACTCTATTCGGACGGTGAAACGTATAGAACTTTATTAATACCCTACCGTGGATAAACATTGTTATTACTAACAATAAGATTGTATATTATAGTCTAAAAATATATTTTATAAGCAAAGCAGTTCTTTTTACTGTTTAATTTTAAACTTTATATATACCTGGTACAACTCAAAATACTAGAAGTTTGTACATTCGATTTTTTCCAAAGCATATATTGCAATAATGCGTGAGGCAATACGTCTTCCTAATGCATCCCAAACACTTTAGATAGATTGCCATTTGAGGAATTGGCCGACCAGTTCGTTCGATAAATTCCTATGTCTGCAAACCAATTGTTAATAATGTTAATATTGTTTGAAATTTACCATTTAAGATTTAATTTAAGGGTGATATTGCTCTGCGACCTATTGATCTATTATGCCTCCTTATATGGTTTTCCTGCATTTATGGTTCCCCATCAGTATCAGAGCTAGTGAAGTGCAACAGCTGTGATGGTTTCAGAGAAAGTCTCTCTTTCGTCTATAACGTCTTTGCCAATGTAGGTGACACACGTAGTCTGATTCTGCTTAGCTCTAGCATGACATTTACTCTTTGCTTGTTGAAATTTCCAAAGAATATCTTGGAACAACTCAAACCAAGAAGATGTTCCAGAGAAATGCTCCTTCCTGTATTAAATTTTTTTTGTGGGTACTCATCCTTGTGCCACAAAATGGTTCCAGTCCCACTAATAAAGCTGCAGTGCCCTTCTTATTAATACATGACTTAGCGGAGTCGTTGCTGATGATTCCAGTGTGTCCTGGTACCCAGCATAGTCCAACTCTGTTGCCTCGGTTATTTAGTCTATCAAGGCATTCCCAGACTAATTTTGAGGGAATGTTTTCAGAATTCAGCGCCATTATGGCTATCATTCAAGCACATCTCCCAATTGCATTGGTTTGCTCCATGTAGACAAGCATTATCATCCGCGTAAATTGTTCTACCACAAATATACAACAATACAAATCTATCTGGGAATAACCTAAATATAGAATTGGCACTAAACAAGTCTTGACCACAATTGTTATCGTCCTGATTGGTATGCTTTTAGCTCGTACTCTACAGTGTCCTTTATACTGTGCGGTGTGTGAATGGAACGCATGTTATCAGTCGTTGGGCAAAAAGATCTATGTCATGGAGACAATTTGGACTTGATTGTTGAGAGCACTCTTCCAACTGCAACCTGATTTGGAAATTAGGTCACGTTTAAAGTTTGATTTCTACGTGCGTGTTATAAAAGATACCGACCATCCTTTGGGGTTTTTGATGCTGCCCAACATAGCCTTCGTCTTCTTCTAATAGCTCACCTTTCTGAAAATTAATGCCACCCCATCAGGAACACTGCATTGAGAATGTATGGGTCTCCAATCGTGGAATTCGGGTAAGCCATATTACTACACCATGGCTAATAAATAATTAAGTTCACTATTTTCCACTAGTTACTCAAATGCTAGATAAATACACTAATATTCAAAGGTAAACGCATTTGCCGGGTTGCCATTTTGAAGAAATATTCACTAATTCCTTTGAACAGCGGATCAGCATTTGAAATATGTTGCTTGTCAAAATAGATGCAATAATTTGCAAAATCTGTAATCTACGATCATTACATACACGAATATTGCAAACAACATCACTCATTTCTTAGTACAGTGCTTGGTGGTGCAAAATCATTGAAGCATTTGACAAAGTGAACTACATTCTCATAACTGACTTTGGCGTCTTATTACAGTAACATCTTAGTTCATGGTTAACCACTTTTAGTCTTGTAAGCTATCATTCTGTAATCCCACAGAAAAGAGTGCTTGCATTTCTCGAAAAATACTTCAAGTGAGTGGAAAGTTGCATTGACGGAATTTTAACTTAAAAATGTTTAACTGCAAAATCTGCACAATATAACTCTTTCATCTTAGATGAATTCCGTGAATCTTACAATATCTGACATCCCAACACCATCTTCAAATTTAAAAGTTTATAATTTGGTAAGACTTAGCTGACAGGTAGGGTTTAAATCTATTCATTCATATGCAAGCAATTGAGCATGATCTCCATGCTGTCTTTACGAGCAGGCCCACACACATGCATTGCATGGCCTTAGCAAATTCTCCCCAGTGTAGAAGCTGTGGAGGTGTTGGACGCGAGCGGGGCGAAGCTACTTTGGAGCTGTGGGTCTAAATGAACCCAGAATAGGAAAATTAACTCTCGAAAAACACCTGCACTTCTTTCCTCCAGTGCAACTGAGTCGAGAGGCTTAAAACGACTTGAGGACACAATAGGTCTTTTAGCCGAACGGCCGCTCGGTATTTACCGGCCCATAGGAGCAAAGCAATCATCTCCACACAGGCTTAGGTAATTAGTCTAAAGAATATCCGTGTCTTACAACTTATAGCCCTCCAATAAAATGAAAATTAGATACAACTTTGGTTTCGCCTGTTAGATGTAGTTAAGAATACTAACCCACCAGAAAATTCGTCGGCCCAACGACTTTCATTCGGTAAGCTTGCTTTTGACAACATCAGTAACTCCAATTCAGGATACTCAATAGTCGTATTAAGTACGTGTTACTCAAGCGTGACAAAGCGCAGGCGCTACAAACTTAGTTTGCAGCTAATGTACCACTAAAGATTTCAGAGTCCAAGTTTCACTAATCATTCATCTAAAGCCCTAAAATTCCTTCATGGGATGCTGAGGATTTGGAAACTTCTGTTGGCCCTTTTCTTTAGCACCACTTTTCGAATTCAACTAAAACTTGTATCCTACTCTCTATTCGAACCACAAACAAAACATCATCCACTAAAAGGAATCAACAGTTGCCTCTCTGGTGCAGGCATTCATTGAGATGTAAACCTTTATGCTTGTTATCATTCACTTTTGGTTTTTCAAATTCCTCTTCGCTGCCAGAAAAGTTACTCTGCAACCAAAATCTTCTTCAACGCCCAGGTATGTAGCTACCGCAATTTCTTTGTGGGCACTGGCAATTTCTGCTTCTTAAATAAGCTCGTAAATTACCTACTCTGAAGTGTTCGACCTTATAACAATTTGACGTACTGATAAACTCAAGCATACAGAACTTTTCAAGTACTAAAGTACTTTCCAAAACATTCAATTACTGACTGAACTTTTCCCCTTAATCTCAATAATATGAAAGCTCCAAAAGGGCAGCTTTCAACATTTTAATGCACATGTTACGTGTAATATTGAATTTAAGAATTTGAAGAATTGGAAGTTGCAAAGAGGAAGAAGGTTCTGATTCTGAATGATGGTTACTGTATACATAACTGTACAAATTGTGCAGTTAAGATATTGCATAAGACTTTCCATACTGGAAACTATTAACTTTACTCGAAGTTTGCTTCACCAATTAATATGATCCGTTCGCAGCAGCTTACCAAGAAGGCGCCATTAAAAGTTTTTTGTTACTCTACATCAACGAATTTTTTAATAATTATGCTCTATAGAACTTTTTACCTTCCAAGAAAAACATATTTATATTATATTTACCTTCAATATTTGTAAACCGCATAATTTCTACTCCCTCGTAATCAAATGATTTTAAAACGCATACTTTACTAGAAAATGTAACAAAAGATAAAATGAAAACACGTGCAGGATATAAAATTCAACCCGGAAGCGTTATCGAACCTCGTAAAAATACACCAACCCCGTATTCAAGAAAGAAAAACCGTTGCTCTCCATCTCCATCGCTTTCATTAGCGTAATGTTATCCGCAGGCTATCGCGAATAATATTGTTTTTAGGAAAAATGTACCAACTTTCTTTGTGATACATCGAGCGGTCCAGCTCGGGCACATAAAAAGTATTTATGTACAAGAAAGTTTTCGATGTGGTTTCCAATTTAGGGACTATGATGGTATTCTTACGACCCGAACAACAACGCGGGGCAAATTATTACCTCACCGCCGACATGACGTGCCACAACCCGAATCTACAATCGACAACATCATTAATAACAATCATGCAGCAGCGGTGACGTCTACTAAAATTGCTGAGAAATTGTCATTGTCAGTTTAAGCTCGAAGTTAATCTGCGTGCTGCGTATAATAGAGAATGAGAATTCCGTGTACACTCGTGTAAAACAACCCTATTTAATAGAGTCCTGGTAGCTGGTGCCGCTACAAAGAGAAATTTCTATTGTATTTAAGCTATCTGCGAGTTTCGTTTCATTGCCGAAAATACGTAAAGGCCTGTAGATCTATATGAGTAGATACAAAATATAACTCCGTTACAGTGGAATAATTTATTTTACTTTGAATTCTCTTAGGTAATTAATACGACATTTTTTTCAGAATTTGATAACTCGAAATTCAAAAAAAAATATTAGAGAAACACTTTTATTAGTTCTGCAGTTAGAGACCATTGCATTGTTGTGAATCCCTATTGCGCATAAAGTTTTCACTAGCTACTTTGACTTCAAGTTTGAAATTTCTCTTATGAGATATCGGTCGTCCCCCAAAACAGTGTTGAAGCTTCCCAATAATGTTCAGTTTTATATGAAAGCACGCAGTTTGCTTCAGGTTATCTGTACAAAAAATGGATGAATAATTTTAGAAAATGGAAGGCTCAATGGAATGGAAGGTTTAAGTGGCGCCCAACGTGGGGCCACTTAAATATAGTAGACCCACACGTTGAGGGCTTCACAATAACTTGAAGCCACGTTGGTGAGTTCTACTCATATTTTTTTGAAAATACTGAATAAAAAAATACGAGTAGAACTCACCAACGTGGCCTCAAGTTATTGTGAAGCCCTCGACGTATGGGTCTACTATAATAATAATAATGATAATAATAATATAAGCATTTATTTCAAACTGCCACCATATTACACAAATACACTATGTAAAAATGCAGAAGTGGGTTGAAACAAGTCTAAAAAATGAAAAAACACTACAAATACTACAAAAGAGAAAACTATATTAGCTAGGTTATTCTACCACCTAAAGTAATATAAACGAACATTGATCATATCAACAAAACAACGGAAAATACAAAATGATCAAAATA
>SMLS01069656.1:0-18148 GCA_004785975.1 Popillia japonica
TCAGATAGAAATTAGTTTGGGAATGCTTAGGAAAACTAAACAACCTAGGCAGAGAAATCAAAGTTGCATTAACCTGAGTACCAAGAGAAGCTCAGAGCATCCTTCTAGGAGAATCTTCATGGTTTGAGACACTTTAAGGTATTCCTTGGAAATTTCAATAAGCAAAGAGCAAATATCATGCTAGAATTTTTGTTGTTGTGGGCTTTGTGTTATTACCATTACAGAAATGAGATTGGGAATTTCATTTTGCAGTTTTTTGGAAACAATTGCAATCCATCCCATCCGAACAAATTAATTTTTTATTCAGATCAGATTAAAATGTCAGATCATAAATACCAATACGCTATCGCACATGTGACCTAAAAGCCTGTAGCACCATCTCCACATCCGTGACAACTAAAGGCTCTCGTTTGTTATTTAACGCCTTCTCCAATTTCCTTCAAAGCCGTTTCACGTTATTGCCCGTATTTTATTGCGGCGTTAATTAGATATTCTTAACCTCCAATAATAGTGTTAACGAGAAAAGTGATATTGCTATGCGCGCTTAAAGCAACACCACACGATAACCGTCGTTTATCTTTGTTTTCGTTTTCTTTTTTTTTCTCTAATATGCAATGATATACACACGCACCAGTAATTAGAAAAGAGCGTTGAATAGACATAGGAGATACTGCATTCGTAAACATTCTTTACGGCGTCGTAAATAATTATATGGAAAGTAAATTGACTTAAGGCCTAGGTAAAAAAGGACGGGTTTAAGGCGATTAATTAACACTTTTAACCGTGCACTGCGTATATATTTCATTCCATCGTTTGTGACTGTAAATAATCTAGATTATAGGAGATACACACTAACGCCCAAAACTTTATTAAACCATATATTCATGTGGTAGAATTTTCGCGATTGGCCGTGTATACATCGATCTCAATGGATTCGATTTTAGTATACGCAACTAACCTGGCGGCTTGAATGCGAAACCGGCGAGAAAATTTTGATTTCATTATTAGCCAAATAGCCAATTAGAGGCGCGCTGATTTATTTTATACAGTCACGATATACTGGATATGGGCACTTGTTTTCAACTCCAGAACTCATAAATTTAATTAAGGTAGTGAGTGTATGTTGCGTTGCCTTCGTCAAACTTAGTTGGAAATTTAATTTGATAACCTGATGGATGGTGTGAGAAAGTAAGCTGATTTAATGAAACCTGTTACATATAAAAAAAGAAAGAGGAACACTTCAAAACTTGTTCAGGTCGAGCGAATTCTAAGAAAATTAATTTGATTTTTGTTTTTTTCGTAATGGTGGATATTGTGTCGCAATATTGGATAAGAGATGGAGATGTTTTGTTTGAAAATATATGTATAGGGTGTTCATTAGATGACTTATCTTATGAGAGTGAACCAAATTATCACATTTTTTTTTTGACAATATTTTCCTAGTTTCCTCTACGAGCAGTTTGCCGAATTCTTCTTAATGCTGAATGAAATAGAGTTGGTGTGGTGCAGTTGTAGAAAGACGTCTTCGAGGAAGGATATGTCAAATATTTAATTTTCAAAAAAAATTGTATTTAAGTGAACTATTGCTTGTTTGCCAAAGACTTTTATAGCAGTTGCGCATTTTGGATTTTTCGAATTAGTCTTTGCAATGTTGAGGAAAAAATAATGATAACGTCAGTGTTTTTGGCAATTTACATGAAATCTCAACCCACCACTGACACAAATTGTGGTGGGCATCCCCTTTTGTTCCATACAAAATATTTTGCTGTCAGTTGGGAAAACGTTCAGCCGCCAACGTCGGTCCGATTAAATAACTCAATTTGAGCATATTAGAACTTTCCAGAAAACGTTTAGAGTTCATCTTGTCAACTCAAGCTTTGGTTATTCTCTAAATTGTGAAATTATTAAATACGGGCAAATGTGATCTGTTAATAATCTTTAATTTGAGACTTTTAGTCTTTGTAAACCTTGTGGGTTTGATAAAGTTGGTGAATTATGCTTGTTTGTGATTTTTATTTATTTATTTATATTATGTTGTTTCTTTTGCTTTCTTTAGTTGTAGGTTAGGTATAGGTCATGGTAGGGTGGAAGAGCAATATCTCCAATTTTTGGTGATATTTCAACCCTATCATATTTTCCATCCTTGCTGTATACATCTACTTTTGTGTGGTTTACATGTTTGTTGAGGATTTTTTGGCAACGACGAAAATAAATTACTATTACTATTATTATTATTATTATTTGGGCAATAGGAATCAAGGAAGTAGTGTTGAACAGGTGAAACTTCCATGTCCTTTTCTGTATGCCATTCATTTATTCGTTTCCTCTGAACACATTGTTAATACAATGTTGCTACAATCACTTTTATCCGCAAATCTACCAATCATTTAGATATTATGATCAATACTTTGTCTGTATCAAAATTAATTTTTCTCTCAGATTTGACGCCTTGTATTTCTTTTTGGTTTTTTTTTCAAGAAACTATATTCTAGAATTAGCACAAAAATTAGATTATTTCAGTGAAATAATTAAAAAATTTTTTTTTTTATAAAAAATAAATACATAATCTAATACGTAAAATCTGAGGAAAAAAGTTGAAATTAATTCTCAGCATTTTTTGGATTTTCTTTTAGAACAAAATATTTTTTTTATTTTTAAAAGAAAATTCTTGCACTATTTTACTGGGGTAACCTAATTATTGTGTTTAGACTAGAGTCTAGTGTCCTACAGAATAAAACTTCACAAGTTTCATATGGTGGTAAGCTTTTTTGGGTTTTCTATTAGAAAAAAATATAATATCTTAAAAAAATATTGAAGTGATTTCAAATTTTACTCTCAAAAAAGAAGAATCCAAGTCGTAAAATCTGAGAAAAAAAACGTGTCAAATATATGCGAAAGAATTTAAATCAGTTTTAATTTTTTTTTAATTTTCTTTTAGACAAAAATATATTTTTAAGAATTTCTTGCATTATTTTACTGAAATAACCTAATTTTGTACTAATGCTAGAATGTAGTTTTTTATTTTACGTATGTATTGGATTTTCTTTTTGTGCCTGAGAGTAAAATTTAATATCAGGCTTGAACTAATTTCAATTTTTTCCTCTAATCTTGTATTTTTTTAATATATAATTTTTTCTATAAGAAAATCCAAAAAATGTTTAAAACTAATGTTAATTTTTCTCTCAGATTTGACGTCTTGTATTTCTTTTTGTTTTTTTTTTCGAGAAACTATTCCAGACTTATCGCAAAAATTAGATTATTTCAGTAAAATATTTTTTTTTTAATATTTCTTATAAAAAAAAATTGACTTTTTAGAATTTTTTTTTTGCTTTTTTTGCAAGGTAAAATTTTAGGCTGGAACAGTTTTTGAGGGATAAAAGCTTCTCATACAGAAAACAATTAAATTAAATTATTTAAGTGTTATAGTTTCCCAATGAAAACGCTGTATATGGGGCATGTTTCTAGCGATGTTATTGCTGATGCCAATAATGCTATTCTGAAGATTCCTAAAAGAACTGTGGTGCCAATCAAAGATGTGACGGAACAGCTGAAAACAAAAATCGGTGTGGGAATTGCATTTTAATAGGAATTGCATTTGAACAAAAAGCTTGAAAACTACCAAACACACGTGTGGTAGGAGAGTGATTCCTCCTACATCGAAGAAAATGTTGAAATATTTCCAGAGAAATAACTGTTCTGAGAGAATGAATGAGAGAATCTCTGTAAAGTGTCAAAAATTGGTGGAGTTTATGCCAAAATAATTAGAGGCAAATATTGAAGAGAACTGTAGCTGCTTTTTCCTGATTTTTTTTTACTAGTTTCCTCAGCTGTTCATCTACCTTACCGCAACATTGCCTCAACATTCCCAAAGTGATTTTGATTCCTTTCATGCTTTTGTTGCTTTGTTTGGATGTAGAAATCTACGCCCAGCGAAAGAATTTGAAAGATCATAATCCACCAAGACTTGTATTAATGCTCATATGTACATTCCTATAATTCCCACACTGACAAGTCATACAAAGCAATATATGTACTTATTTCCTCAATTCACCAGCCTATAAACATCTCAAAATCCAAATTGTACATAATTACAGTAATTTGATGCATACACTGTTACCGATACCTACAATATATTTATTTTAACTAGTTTCGCATTAATATTCAGAAACGATTGAAAAATTAATTATAATCACACGATACACAACACAAGCTAATTACGAGCATTAAAAGCAGTTTGCGTAAATAAGTGTACGTTCCGAAATTGTTAGCAAACAACTAATTACACATACATACACGTACACCGTTAAAAGAATGAACGGCTATCAACAATGTGTTTCACACCTTTCACTCATAGATCGACACAGAAATATGCAACGTAAGTACGTATGTATGTATGTCCTGAAAATAACTTTAACCATTTAGATAGCAATTAGCCGTGTAGAAATAATTGTTAATTAAATCGGTGTCAATAAACAAGAAGTCAAGGAAAACAAATTCCACGGTATTATAAATTAATTAACTGCGGTTTGACTCGAGACTGTTACAGAACAACTGTAACCCGATTCTGTATTAGAGAGGGGGTATTAGAGAGAGGAGAAAAAATTAGAGATATGGTTAAGAAATTAATTGAAAACTGTTGTAAAAATTCTTGTTAACTATGAAACGAACTATATCTTACATATTTATTGAATGGATTGTTCTTGTTAAAAATGTATATGTAGATTTTCTTGGAAATCTTTATGTGTCTGGATACATCACCATCCTTTAGACTGTATGGTTTCTTGATTTCTTGCATTTATATTGGCATATGTATTCTTTTTTGTACTTGTAGGTCAATTAAAACACTATAGATAATGAAAGATCAAATTTATTGCAGAACCTTTACACTTTATTAGGTTTTCGTTACCACTTCTTCAGTGGAATAAAATTGACATTTAATTTGTGTCAATTAATAAACATCTAGCCATGACTATCAACAAAATTATCTACAAACAAAAAATTCAGTGATATATAGGATTATGTTTACAACATAGTGGACAATTTAAGATATCTTTATAATGTAATTCTATAATCATCCATATACATTTTAATGTATTTTTTGTCAGGCTCCAACAATTCTGTTCAAAAACTAGAGAAAAACATGACAAAAAAACCTAGTCAAGAGGGTAATTTTGTAAAATTCAGACGTAATTAGATGATTAAATTATTATAAATAATACTTAAATTTTCAATATCTCTTTTTATAACTATTGCCTTTTTTAAAATCTTAACATTTTCAAAATCAAAGTTATGTCGTAATTGTTTAGAGTGCTTAGATAAAGCAGCGATGATTATAGAGTCGCTTTTTTAAGTATTGTCTAGTTTGACCTACATAACTTTTATCATAGTTTTTGCATTCTAATTTATATACGACATTACTTATTATTATTTATTATTTTTTTAATCTTAGTTTTTAAATTTGTAAATAACTGCCTGTTATTGTTTGGTGTAAATGTAATGGTTATATCTATTTTTTTAAAACGTATTTAGTTTTGTCACTTAGGTCGTTGATGTATGGAATTGTGTGATATATTTTACTATTTTGTTTAGTGTCTGTGTTGTATATTTTATGCATTCCCTTTATTATTAATTTTTCGTAAAATTCTTTTGGATAACTATTTTTGTCTGAAATTGATTTAACTTTGCTTAAATTCTCTTTCCTAAAATCAGGATGTGCTAATTTAATAGCTTGATCAACTAAACTATTAATTACACATTTTTTTAAATTTACCGAAGTGTTTGAAAAGCAGTTTAAGTATCTATTGCTACTAGTGTCTTTTGTGTACCAATTTATTTTTATGTTCGTGTTATTATGTATTATTTTAGTATTTAAAAAAATTATAGAATTTTGATTTTCTTTTTCAACCGTAAATTTTAAACTATCATAACGGCAATTAAATGTGTGTATAACATGTTCAATTTTACCTATCGATATGCAACATATGCAATCATTTATAAACCGCTTGTAAAATTCAAAAAAAACATGACCATTTAGTTTATTTAATGTTACTAAATTTGCTATTACAGCAGATAATGGAGAACCCATTGCAGTTCCAAAAATTTGTTTCTATATTGTGTCTTTGTATTAAAAATAGGTAGAAATTAAGCAAAGGGTTGCAGCCAACATGAATTCATTTTTCGGTAAATTTGTATGATTTTTTATTAAATCCCATTTTTATTTATACTAGATAAAGCTAAATCTAAAGGTATATTAGTGAATAATGAGACCACATCAATACACTGTAACACATAACATAACCGCGGAAACTGCTTTGTCTAAGCATTCTAAAGAATGAAGACATAACTTTAATTTTGAAAATGTTAAGGTTTTTTAGAAAAGAAAATAGTTATAAAAATATTTTGATCTTTATTCGAATTAGAGTGTTGTAATTGACCTAGAAGTGAAAAAAAAATATCAGGAAAATAAGATTATTATTATTATTATAGTAATCTTTTTATAATTACTTATTTCTTTTAAAATGCTTAAAATATTATCAAAATCAAAGTTATGTCGTCTTTCTTTAGAGTGCTTATACTATGTGCGGCTGTGTATTGATGCCTACAGGGTTGCCTTTTTAAATATTGTTATTAATTTAAATTAATTATAGTTCCAAAAATTTGTTTATATATTTTGTCTTTGTATTGAAAATAGGTAGAATTTAAGCAAAGTTTTGCAGCCAACATGAACTAATTTTTTGATAAATTTGTATAATCTTTCATTAAATCCCATTTTTCATCTATACTAGATAAAACTAAATCTAAGGGTATATTAGTGAATAATGATACCACATCTAAAATTAATTCATAATTATGTAGTACCTACCATTTTTTTATTTACGAATTTAACAAATTCCCACGAATTTTTTGTAGGTACTGTTCTCAGAATTTCCTACAATATTACTCCATACAATTTGATCTTTAATCCAATTATAGTGTTTTAATTGACCTACAAGTGGAAAAAAATATCAGGAAAATAAGATTGGCATATTCTTTAAAGGCAATTTAGGCTCTAATCGCAGCATAATATCGTCCTCATAACCTCAAGCCAATCTCTTCTGTTTTATACACAAATAAACATCTACAAAGTATCAGGAATTGGCGTGAGATATACTTTGAAAAATGCACAATTTAATTTGGTTACTATATGTTGAATATGACAATTTCAAAAGTGCAGTACAGACTGTGGAAGACTTTAGAAGACTTTATAAGTCTTTGGAAAACTTCTGAAAGAACTGACTCGGAAGACAAATCCACTACTAATTCTGCAATTGAACCACTTAAACAGCGGACCAATGGGAAAATGTGTTATACAGCAAAGAAGATAAATTTGAAGTGTTTGGTCAAAGGCTGTGAAACAAGGCCAATCTTTTTATAATAGATTCAACTTTTTTATGATTAATTGAATGTAATGGCTATACCTACTCTACTATAGTTCTTGTTGGCAACAACTGGCATGACAGACACTACCTAGAAGATATCAGACAGCAAATATTATGTATGGGTATTAGTATGGGTCGTATGTGCAGTGCTAACATTGCAAAATATTTCGAGGATTATGACTTCCTAGAAGAGGATGAAAAGCCATTTTTACATCAATAGGTGGCTGTAGCAGATTTGAATCATTATTTCGTAAAAAAACGACAATTTTACGCTTCTTTTCTTAAATTAATTAAAATTTTTTGACCTACCACCAGAATTCAGGGACTCAAACATTGCGAAGCTTGATCCAGTCTTGAAGATGTCAGTCTTTAATAAATAATCTAAAATGATCAATCCTGGAGATCTTGCAAAAAGGTTCAAACTACAACCATATCAAGAATAATTTTAAAGGAGAGTTTACCGCTACGAAAGCTTTTGAAGGGGCCAGATTGATTATGTACTACTACAACAGAAAATAATTTAGAGGAGAAGCTCTGAATGTTCTGATTAAACAGATTAAATTCTGATTCAGTTCTTCCAATACGAAGAAATTAATGACCAACCACGCAAATAACAGGTTTTAAACTAATTACAAGCTTACTTTATAAGTATCTCCGAAGCTTTCTTCTTGATTACCTCGCGTCGTCTGAACACGAATCTTTTGCATACCGCACTGTCTTTCAGCGAACATTTTCATAATCAACTTGCCGAACGTCGAAAACGTCAAATCGCACTAAATTCCCCACTAAAACCGTACAAGGAAAAGCACGTTTATCGCCGCGAATATATCGCGAGAAACTTCTTAACCCCGATACACGCAGACATCGACCGAGCAGCTTAGCATGACTGGCTCTGCACAACACACGCAAGCAATAGATCCAAGGATCTCGGGGTAACTGGCTACCTACCGAACATAAACAACGTGCCTAACCGAATCTGTATGTTTTGCGCCCCCTCCACTACCGAATATTTTACCCCGCGCTTAATTTTACTCGATTGCGAGGGGTGCCAAGCTTTGCGAGCCTGTGGATTTTTCGAAGCGAACCCGCTCGGTCGGTATATACATATATATGTAAGTATATAGTCGAGTAAAAAGAAACCCGTATAAAGCAAATAAAGCGTCAGACGCTCGCTCATTATACCAGATCCGAAGAGAGCGTTTTAATTCCGACGATGAGTTGTAGCAGACGCATCAAGTAGAATCAAGCTGTAGTACTAGTATAACAGCGAACGGCGTAAGAAAGGCGAGAAGGTTGCCGCTGTTGTCGCTCTGCTCGGCTGTGTGTGCCTTGCCCTGGTTCGTCGTCGTCGTCGTCCTCGTTGTTGTTGTCTGTATGAAGTGAACGAGAATACCGGTTAATTTATCGATTGTGGGGTAATTTGGAATTAATTAAATTACGTTCTCTCCTACCGTCGGGCGTCAGGACTGCGTTGTGTGTGTGTTAGTTGATGGAGATACAGACGTTTGCAAAAATATTGGTCCGGAGAAGGCTAAGATGTAACTGTATGAATACAGGCTACTGGATAAATTTTGGCAACATCAAAGAGAAGTAAACCTAATTCCACCGCAACCATTGATCCCAGTAGATAAACGCCTGTCATACTTGGAGATTTTGCTCGAATTGTTTGACGTCCATGCGGTCTATAAATGCTGCCCACTATCCTAGTTTTCGCAAAATTTGGAGATCATCCAATGGGACTCATAATTTGAAGACCTACAATCTAATGCTGCCTGCATTTTCGACATTCTTTAGGTTTTTCTTTTGCGATTGGCGCCACAATTCTTTTGTATGGATGGTAGTGTTACAAACACCAGCCAGATTATTGTATTGTATTGTATTGTATAAGAAGGGTCGTACAGGCTCTATAACCTCACCTCACTGCGACCTGTTGATCTATTGTGAATACCCCATTCTTTCAGTACCCTTCTAATCCGATGTTCCTAACGAATCCCAGGATTAGTTTGGGTGCCAAGGCCTTAATCTGTTCAGGCGTTACAGTCGCCTGTCCTAGATGCTGAAACCTTCGCCGGCCCAGTCCTTCGCACTCGCAAAGTATGTGCTCGGCTTATTCAGATCTCGGTTCGCAAAAGCGCCACAAGTCTTGATCAGCTTTGTCCATCTTTCTGAGGAGGTACTTTAGAGGGCAATGACCAATAAGTAGGCCGGTAAAGGACCTTAAGTCTGATTTTCTTAGATCAAGAAGTTTTTTATTACTATTTGGCAAGCAGTTGATGAATTTCTTCGCCTGTGTTTGTCCGGGTGTTTTCCTCCAGAGGGATGCCATTTCTTTTGCTTCCCAATCTTTAAGTTCCTTCTTGAGTTGGTGTTTCGACACGCCAAAGAAGGGTTCGGGTCCAAGGAAGTGCATGTGTGCGGCTTGTCTAGCAAGTTCGTCCGCCTCGAGCTTTCAGAGCGGCCTGGCTATCGGTGCATATATAGATGTTGGCATCCTTCAGGCCTTTGTCAAGGTTTTCTCGGATGCAAAGATCTATAGCATGTATCTCCGCTTGAAAGATTCTTGGAGATGTTCCTAGGACTCTGGAGATGTTGGTCATTGGTCCGTGAACGCCAACTCCTACCCCGCTGCTGGGTTTGGATCCGTCTGTATACCAGACACGGGCTCCATTTTCAAAGTTGGGTCCACCAGAGCTCCATTCCTCGCGGCTCGGAAATAGCACCCTAAATGGTCGCTCGTGATGCAATTTGACAGTCATGCTGTCCGTTGGTTTAGTTAAGAATGGCGTCTCTTCTCGGAGGTCATCTAGAATCATTAAGTGTCCGGTTAAGTCACCCTCTTTAAATCGATGTGATATACTCAGCCGGTGAGCACTGAGAACTGCAGTTCTCTTAATTACCAGGTGCAAGGGTGCTAATCCCAGTAATACCTCCATTGAGGCAGTTGGGCAGGTGCGCATCGCTCCTGTGATTCCCAGACATACTAGTCGCTGCAGTTTCTGCAGCTTACTTTGTACTGTCTTTTCGTTGGTTTTTGACCACCAAACTAGGCTAGCGTACGTGACCATGGGTCTCACAACCATTTGATATAGCCACTATATCATTTTTGGTTTAACACCCCAAGTTCTTCCAAAAAAAAAAAATAAGTTCAGAACATTCGGCATGGGACCTGATAATAGCCTATTGGATTATGTTTGCTTCTTAGAATGAGGCCTAATTTATCAGTTTCGTGCCTTAAAATAAAGACTTGGTAAACATATCGAGAACTTTCTCTCCAGCTAATGACATAGCCATCATAGCCACGATAGATTGATTAGATTATCTGGTCTCTCTAATAATAAGCTTTTTTTTTATTTTTTAATATCTACTGCAACAAGTTGAATACGTCATAGTTTAGCCAAATTAGGAAAACAGTCTTAATAAATCTAATGATTATTATGATTCAAAACTGGATTCAAAATGTCAGGCTAAAAACTTGAATTCCAGACTTTTTAGATAACAAATTCGAATGCCAACTTTCAGTTCAAAGTATCACTTGATGAATTGGAAGAAATCTATGTCACAAATGATCATCTTGAACTAGCATTCATAACAATTCCACGGTCTTTATAATCCTGCACAGTTAACCAACCATGAAGTCTACCTCCAATTATATAAAACAACGATACTAGGTCAGTATTAAAGAAGAGATATGAAGGAAATGTTTGGAAAATTAGTTGCAAAAGTCAAAAGTATTGAACAACATCCATATAATCTTGTCTGAGTCTAAGCAAAATTGGAACTGCCTATTCACTATCAAAGCTCTGACACAAAAAAAAACACAGTTACTCTCATGTGGATGCCAAACAGTCTCAATACATTGGATGGTCTTCCCAAATACCATGTATGAGGTTATCTTCAACAGTGGGAGAACAATTAAAAAAATCTTACATTTGTCCAACACTCCAAAGCTAAACCAATTTTTAGCCATAATGACTAAATTCCTGCTGGATCTCACCAAACGAGATCTTAGCACTATCAAGGCCTTATTCGCCGATTTTGTTCTAAACACATTGACACTTAGAACCGGCCTAGGCCAGAACCATAATCTCCAAGAAGATTCTAAACTAGACTAGAGTATCCCCCTCATCCCTCCTCATTTTGCACCCATTTCCAACATTCTTTGGATTTGTTTTTGTGATGGATGCCACACTTCTTTTTGCATGAAGGCATATGCAGATGGAGTTGGAACCACCATAACCACATTAAGTTCAGGAAAATTCTCGGATTTGTAACTTATTTGCAGATTTTCTATACAACTACTCATGTGATCATATAGTAAAGTTGAAAGAGCCCTTCTCCCTTCCTCCCCGCCCTCTTGAGGAGCAATTACTTTCCATACAGAATGGTGTGAGGATTAGATTTTCTACTCTTTTTAATAACAACTTGTTACCAAAATGTATGACAATAACTCCAATACATTATCCTATTTCAGCCAAATTTGAAGCAAACAGTCTGCTATTGTAGGTCTCCACTTCAGGTAGTCGGTCATTCTAGTGATTATACGATTCAGAACTGATATGAATTCTAAGTTTCAAACTAAGAACCTAGATGCCAGGTTTCAACAAATTCAGCTCCAAAATTTTGAAGAAGGAATCTGGATATGAAATTTTGAAAAACGAATTAGAAGAACTCTATGTCGCAATTTATCATCTAGAGTCTAGACCTAGCTTACTAATTGAAAGTCCTGTTCTGTAAAGAAATAATACTGTGACAGTAGGCATTAAGGACATGGAAGAAACGTTTGGAAAAACAGAAAGTGCAAAAAAAAGGACTTGGAAAGCTTCAAAACACAAAAAAGTCAAGAAGAGTTTGTTCATAGTGTAAATGTGGTAGTGTCCTCACGTACTGCAAAGGACCTATGGTTACCAGCATTGAAATTAAAAGTCAAGATCATAGATAGTTGTATTTGACCAAGTTAAATCATGTTTCGTGGGTTTATAGATCAATTTAGTGTAAAGCCAACTGTAGCTATCTTGGAAGCACAATCGCACAATTAATTAAAGCATCAACAACCCATTTCTGTACTGGACCACCCCAATCTTTCAAAAAGAGGCACCTCCTCCCCCCTCCTTTTTGGGGAGCAATTACCTTCCATACAGGATGGTGTAAATATTAAATTTTCTACTCTTTTTAATAATAACTTGTTGCCAAAATCTATTACAACAACTCGAACACATTATCCTACTACAGCCACTTTTGAAGAACACAGTCTGCTATTGTAGATCTCAACTTCAGGTAGTCAATCATTCTAGTGATAATTACGATTCAGAACTGATGTGAATTCTAAGTTTCAAACTAAGAACCTAGATGCCAGGTTTCAACAAATTCAGGTCCAAAATTTTGAAGAACGAATCTGGATACGAAATTTTGGAAAACGAATTATAAGAACTCTATGTCGCAATTTATCATCTAAATCAGTCTAAACCTAGCTTATTAATTGGAAGTCCAGTTAAGTAAAGAAATAATACTGTGACAGTAGGCATTAAGGACATGAAAGAAACGTTTGGAAAAACAGAAGAAAAGTGCTGCAAAAAAGATTAGAAAAGCTCAAAATACAAAAATTAGAAAGTCATAAAGATTTTGTTCATGCTGTAGATGTTATCATGTACTACAAAGAACTTAGGATTACTAGCATTGAAATTAGAAGTCAAGATCACAGATAGTTGTATTCGACCAAGTGAAATCATGTTTCGTGGGTTTATAAATGAATTTAGTGTAAGATCAATGGTAGCTATCTTAGAAGCACAATCACCCAATTAATTAAAGCATGAACAACCAATTTCTGTACTGGAGCACCCCAATTTTTGCTCACCACCTTTCACAAAATTTGTTACAAATCCTTCAGCTGCAGTTTTTCGAAAATTTCTTATGCTGGTCTTCTTCGTAATGGTATCATTATAAACTATGTATGTAGAAGCTGATCACAGATTCCTCCAACATAAGTTCCAAAATAAAATTTCCGTACTGTTTGAGAGGCCCCCTCAAAGGTCCCCAAAACACACAACCAAAAAAATTTAGTTAAGATGCTCTTTGATAGCGCGAGAGTGTCTGTTTTGGCCTCAGGAAGTTGTTGGGGTTGGTGCAGATAAATTAGAATCATTGTGGCCCCCATGAAAATTCTTTCTAAATCGCTCTAGTAAGCATCGCATTAATTCTTCGAAACTTCCTCTAAACCAGTGACTCTCAACCTGTGGTCCGCAGGAAATTTTCATGTGGTCCGCGAAGCAAAACATCTAATGAATTTTAATATTGAATCTGGACAAAAATGAATGCATCTACCTAAATGTGTCCTATGTAACTGTTGTGGAAATCTTAGTTCTATCGTATGTGATCCGCCGAAGATTCTGAAGGGTACAAAGTGGTCCTCAATAGTGAAAAGGTTGACAACCACTGCTCTAAACGATAGAAACGATTTCAAGCATTTTATACAACCTGGTTCGTTATTTTAATGCTTTTTCTACCACTCAAAATTGAAAAATGTTTTAAGTGGGAGTTGCAGAATAAGAGGACATTTCATGGTCGAAAAATTTGAACTCAACATCTCGTCCACTGACTGTTTTGCGTAGATGTTCTCGACAGTTCTACGATGGAAGATGGCTGGTGGTGGAAGCATAGTTTCCATGAAAAATTGATTGGTACTGGGAATAACATAATGAAAGTACTACCACTAAATTAGCTCCAAAGGAACCAAGACAATGGCATCAAGCCACTCTAAGGACACGTAAAAGTCTGGCACAAAAAATAATCTCTGGTCTGAATACCAGGTCACTGGAGGTTGTAAAAGACTCTGTGGTCTTATCAAAAACCATGTAAGAAGTTATCTGCAACAGTGGGAGGCCGATCAGAAAATTTTACACTGGTTCAACATTCCAAAACTGTGAGAATAAAAAAGGTTTATCATTTTTCTAGCAGTAATGCAATGATTAAATCTCTGCTGAGAGGTTAGCACCATCACGGCTTTAATCACAAGAAGATCTTAAAGTAGTCCAGCATGAACTTAGTTTGGACAAAATTATAGGTTTTAAACTGCAGTTTGGGGCCCGCCAAAACCATTTTTAAATCAAAAAAAAATTAATATAATTTTCATTAATGATAGCGCCAATTTTTTTTTGCAAGGAGCTGTATACAAACACCACAATCACAAAACCCACCATGTTATATTACCCTTTCGTATGTTTATTGTTTATTTATGCGCGCTTAAGTGCATACGATGACAAGCTAATTAAAAACGATGACACATCCGTCTCTGTTATTAATATTATATGTATTTGCCTCATTCTAGTTATTATTTTAATTATTCCTAATGTAATTAAAAGCGAGAGGAGCGTTGTAAGTAATTAAATGTAGGGGGGAAAACATATCCGGATATTACACTAAATTAATCTAGAATATGGGAGACACGAATAAAAAAAAATAACCTAAAAATATTTCTGGGTTTTATTTGGAATAAGCGCTGACCTGTTCGTTTTGTACATAAAATATTTAATCCTTGCCCTAAAAACTATAAGAACAAGATTTTGCACGTCTATAAACAACGGGCTCAGACGAAAATATGGACGCATGTGTAAGTAAGTGGATTGAATTCTTTTTAGTTGATTACAGCAGTCAATTTGGATAATGGGCAGATGTTTGATATATGCACGGGCTCTAAGTGTATTACGAGTAGTGATACTATCCCTCTATCCTCATCCTATCATAGTATTGATGACGTCCGATCCATTATATTATTGCAATTCGTGTTGTTCTTATAACCAATACACAAAACTACCTATATCCTTATTATTAGTTGGAATTATTCAGGACGCGACGTCGTCGTCGTCGGATGCTCTTAAATATTTCAATATTCCTTCGCTGTACCGGTTCGGCACTTTTCAGGAATAAGCTTTTAAATTAGTCAAGGACGTGTATGTGTGGGTGTGTGTGTGTGTGTGTGAGATGCTTTTCCAATTTAATTTTCCGAAGATCGAATAGAATTTTATCGTTTACTTGTTCAGGTAAGCTTTAGAGGTGTAATAATTTACTCCGAAATATAGCGACCGATTTCAATATAATCTGGATTGCAAATCCTATTTGCACCTATACTTACATTAAAAAAAACCGATAATGTGAGATGTAACGTTGAGGAACGTAGAAATGAAAAAATCTGCTTACAGCGAATTCAAATTTATTCAACGGAATTTTTGACAGCTGTCAAGTTGTTTTGACATTTTAACAGTTGCAAGTATCGACGCCTTTCTGAATGGTTTTAAATTGTTAAGACTAGGTGGCGCTATTTTTCTTATACAGAATATTTATGACAGCTGTCAAATTGTATGAGCAATATCTTAGCTTCGATTTTACAGTTCTGATAGTTCTAAATAAAATCAACTTATCATAAAGCAACACTTCCTTTGGATCTGTCAGATTTCCCTTCTTGATATTTTTGAATTCAGACTCTATTGACCAAACAGCTTCAAGCTCAGTACCAACCTCCTACAAACTGAGATTTTGAATTTTTCGTTAACTGAAACTCTATGACTAGATTATCAGTGGCGCAACTGAAGCACTCACTCGTTGGGCACACCTTGTGTGCCAATTATGATATACGACCCGTTTCTGGTTTTTAAAGTAACTTATTTGTGTGTAGGTGAGTTTTCAGCATGATTTTGGAAGCGACCTATCTGGGTTTGAAGTGGAGCCAGATAAGGTATTTTCAAAACCAACTCTCAACCTGATAAGTTGCTGATAATTCAAAACCAGGTAGACTTTCAAAACTCAACTTCAAAAACCCATCCTCATTCGTAGACGCTATTCTGACGAGTTGTTAATAACTCGAAATTTTCAAACTATGATGAAGGTAGCCCTAAAGCAGCCCTACCCAGTCCAAAATCAACTTATCAGTTAAAAATCCAGTTTTGACCTCAATTCGATGGTAGTCGCAGAAGGATACTGAAAACCAGAGAAATTGCATGCAAAACTTAGCTCAAAATTCACTCTCAGCTAGACACACTACTCTCTTAACAACAGAACTTAAACTACTTTGAAGATCAGTCCTCAGCCAGATAAATTGTCCATCATTCAAAACCAAATAGCAAGCTTTTAAAACTCCAATGAAAACTAACCCTTACTCAGACAAACTACCTTTTAGAATCATCCTACAGCCAAAATGTGATAACTCAAAACCAGGTAAGCTGGTTTTAAAATTCTCAGCTGATTTTGAAGTCTATCCAGCTCAAAAGCAACTTATCTATCTGGGAGCAATTTTTGAGCTAAATTTTAAAAATAGTTTGTTCGGTTTTTAGAAAAACTTAAAACCAGACAAATTGCTTGCTAAAATTAGCCCAAAACCAGTCCTTATTACTCAAAATCAAATAAACTGCTTCCAAAACGAACCCCCAACCAGATGGAGTACTCTCTTGACGAAGTAACTACTAACTCACTTTCACCCTCAAAGACACCAAACACTTTCATAATTGCCAACGCGTTTCGACAGCAATGCTGCCATTATCAAAGGTATAATGAAACCTTTTTTTTGTTGATAATCAACCCTCAACTGCAGTTTTTTAAAGGCACTAACCAGTGAAAAACGGTGGTAAAAATCTACGCTCAACCAATAATAGAACTAACCTACAAAACGAAAGACAAAAATAGCTTCATAACAGCAACAATCATCATAGATCATCAATCTTGTATGCGCCAAATAAGATCCTTGGAAATTTTTGCTGCGAGCTATTGCTCGTCCTAACTGGAATTTTTTTTTGGCTACTTTAGGTGGTTGTACACAGTCCTCTTGGATATATGTATGTTCCCTTTTGTAGTGAGCGCAACTGCGGAACCTTTCTATCAAAACTGTCAGTACAGGCCTTGCTATGTATTTTTGTTTGTGTGTAAATGTGGCTTCATAGCCTTGTTACAACATTAACGCGTTCTAGTATTAATTGTTGTTATTTGTATCATGCGACTCATAGCCAACCCCCCTTTCAAAAAATTAGGGTCTGATACCTAACTAGGGAATAACAGTTAGGAAATCTCTCGTGGTATTTCAATTCGGCCAAGTAACGATGATGTTAATCGCTGGCTTTTCTTCTCCTTTTCGGACTAGTCCTACTCTGTCCAAAATTAACTTATTGTTCAGAGAGTTGATGGTGGGCTGAAGTTTGAAAACAGCTTCTTTAGTTTTGAGGTGAAGAGAGGAGCATAAAACTAGCTCTGAGCCAGATAAGTTGCTAATCAATCAAAACCAGAAAGGCTGCTTTTAAATCCCAGATAGAAACGAGGTATTGGACAGATAAGCTCCTTTTAGAGATTACTCTGAACAAACCTTAACTATGTATTAGATAGCTCAGAACCAGCTTATTGGTCGTGGAGCAAATTTTGGACTGAATTTTGACAACAGCTTGTCTGGTTTTGATATGGAGAGAGCAGCTTAAAACTTGCTCTTAGCCAGATAAGTTGCTAATAATTCAGAACCAGACAGGCTGTTTTTAAATCCCAGATAAAAACGAGGTCTTGGACAGATAAGCCCCTTTTAGAGATTACTCTGAACAAACCCTAACTATATATGTACATCACTGAGAATCTGCTTAGTGGTCGTGGAGCAAATTTTGGACTAAATTTTGAAAACAGCTTGTCTAGTTTTGAGGTAGGGAGAATAGATTAAAACTAGCTCTGAGCCAGATAAGTTGCTAATAATTCAGAACCAGACAAGCTGC
>ML218856.1:0-15008 GCA_004785975.1 Popillia japonica
TCCTTCAATAATTGAACCAGACGAATTATTGCGCGAGATTTTAGAACTCGAACAAAATTTCAATTTTCAGGATTTGTCTATCCAACCTGTTAAAGGGGACATCCATAATTTGAGTAAAATATTAAAGGTAAAACCTTATTTAAGAGATCGAACGATCGTTTATGTAATTCTTGAACCTTTAGTGGAAAAGGAACCTTTTAACTATTACCATTTGTATCCTTTATCATTTCCAGTTAACGAATCTTATTTTATATCCATTCAACCTACCTCTAATTTTCTGGCAATAAATAAAAAGAAATTTATATATAACAAAATTCAATGGATGGAGTTTAATGCGATGGAATATATTTGCGATCGCGGAGAAACTCATTTGGCAACTGCATCTTTACCGTGCGAAGTTCAGCTGCTCACATATTCAAATCAATATGGAAACTGTGTGCAAACATTAGAAAAGCTACAAACTATTAAAACGATGAAGCTGTTAAATAATCAATGGTTAGTAATAGTACCCAATACCACGCTAGTAAAGAAAATTTGTAACAAGAATCAGGAAATCGAAGAAATATATGGTAGTTACATGCATTTTAGCTATAACAAACGATTGTGTTTTGAAAATTGGACATATAATTCTACAAGCACAAGAAACGTCACGGAAATTAAAATTTTCAAGACTAAATTTAAACCACACTTATCAAACTACTATCAAAAATAGTCAAGGTAACATTTTGGAACAAATTTGTAGCGTAAACACACAAAATCTATCACATAGGAGTTTAGAAACCCTACAACATGAAGTAAAAAAAATCGATAATGTGAAGTATCACGAAGAACCGCAGTCAATATGGGATTAATAATAACGATAATAATTTGTATATGGATTATAATCGTTATAGGAAGATATTTACAACGGAAGAAAAAGAAGAATCCAATCGAAATAAAAGAAGGTTCCAGCCACCCGCACCCTATGGAAGATATGGGAAACCATCCCATGTCGTTACCACTCCACGGAGATGTTTCCGTCTAGGTCCCCAGGAGTTACGAAGTCGGCAAATCTCACACAGATGAACCTTGCAGAGTCGTCAGTTCTCACGCAGATGAGCCGAAGGCGTATCAACGACGTGATTATCATATTGCATACTATATTGTATAATACAAGGCATTCGGTAGTTAACTGTACAACTATTCGCATGTACCTACTTTTTTGAATAAATAAAATATCACAAACTTTGTTAATTTTTCTATTAAAAATCATAGAGAAAAGACGAAATGATAATTTATCATTCAACTTGATAATGATCTGTTTATGTTGTTCACACGTGTCACGCCCGGTTTCAACAAAATTAATTTAACAAAATTTGGTAATTATTAAGGAAAAATGATTTTAATATAGGTTGATAATTTTTTTGGATTTACCTTTCTTGTGATATTAGTTTTATACTGTTTATTTTTTCCGACACTATTCATTTGACACCTTGTATATACCCCTTGTGTATAAGAAAGATATTCGAATGCATCACATTGAACGAGTCAATAACGATTCCGTGAACGGAAGAAAACGTTGAATTGGAACAGGACATATTATGTTTGTTGTAAAATTTTAATAAGAAATATGCAGCAATACTTCCTAATCGTCTGATCGATCGCCTGACATAAATAAATTTGACATTGAGGCATTTTATGTTGAAATGTACTGAAATAAAAGCATCTTTCAAAAAATTATTACTATATTGGAACATCGTCATTGTAAAAATTCTAAAGTTGATATTTTTTTCATGAAATTCAAACAATATATCATTCAATGCCTTAAAACGGACTAAAAGAAAAAGAACCAAAAACTTCATCATTCAAAAAGTTTAGGAATTCTGTCGACGGCCCTAATTTTTTTCGGAGATGTAATACATTCAAATTCTCTGATAGGCGATCCCATTAGTTCTGGCAACGTGGCATGGAAGGCGCCGTAGCAAAATCGACGCCGATACTGTGTACTATCTACGCGTCCGTATCAGAGGGGTACGCAGGCGCGCCTCTCTTGGCGTCCCGACGTAGCGCCCGGGGCTGACAGTGCCGCGACTACCGCACGACCGATCGAAATGCCGAGCTGATAGTTATTTATATACCCGCAGGTGTACATCTCTCTCTTATAATAAGTGCAGTGATCCAGTGTGCGATATGGCGGCTATCATCACTACGGATGTCGCTGATGGACCGTCGTGTGCGTTACCCTGACCATCCTCGTCCATCGGGTTCGGGTGGATTATGCAGCATCCGGGTAATCAGGAAAACGGCGTCGGAAGTTCTCCGGCTGCGACCGGTGCAACGGGCACCGCCACCACCACCAAGACCCACGTGAACGGCGGCCGATTCGACTTTGACGATGGTGGGACCTTTTGCGGCGGTTGGGAGGAAGGAAAAGCCCACGGTCACGGAGTCTGTACCGGGCCGAAGGGACAGGGCGCCTACTCCGGTTCATGGCACTACGGTTTTGAAGTGTCGGGAGTTTACACGTGGCCCAGGTATTTAAAAGCTGATCCTATAATATACACACCATTCTCCGTCACACTCTTACACTGATGCTGCTACTCAACGATCCGATGTGTATACAGGTTGCCCCACATAACATTTTCAAAATCTGCAACGGATTGTTATTCATTCACCTTTGGTTAAATGAATTATTTTGAAGATTATTTGAAATAATAAAAATCATTTACTAAAATGGGCGAAGTTGATTGGCGCTCTGAAACTGACTGATAGATTCAAGTTATCTAATACATACAATTATGTGTTCTTGCTGTTTTTATATTCTTATTATGTATTTCTAACTTTGATGCAATCATCTTTTATCTCTCGGCTGTTTTATTAAGGTTGCGTTTCTACGATTTGGCAACTATTAACGCATATTCGTTTTAAGTAAAACAGCAACAAATCTGATAGAGAAAAAGTTGAGTCGATAAGGTACACACATATACATAGATAATATGAAGTGACACAATCGATCTAAAACGAAATTATATATTAATTTCGTTTTACATTCTTTCAACTGTTCATTGGAAGCTCCAAAAATTAATAGTTGCAATAGAGAGTATCCTCTTCAAAAACTGTGTTGACAGTTTCAGTCAATCATCAAGTATGGTTTTAAGTTTGTTTACGGTAAATTCAGATGTCTTTCATTGATGAATGTTAAATTTTGAAAATATCTTACTTAAAACTCTAATTATCATAAGTAACATTAAATGGATTATTAAAGAAATGCAATAATTGATTTGATTTAATTTACAATAAGTGTAGGTTAGAATATGATATCGTTTGGGCTATAATTAGTATTAAAAAATATTTCTAGTGCAGAAGAACTTGTAGGTAGCCCACCTTATTAAAATAATTATCATACTCTCGTGTTTTAGGGGAAAATCTTTGGGTAATACTCAGTAATACTAATTGGATCCAATACACACATTCACACATACACATTCTTTCAAAAGTAGAGACAGTAAAAAACATGTTCAGTGAGATATAAACGTGCAAGTGCATAATACACGAGTGTTTATATAGTAAATCCAGACCTATATATGGGTATCAGTGTTTTCGGGATTTGTCTTATAATGTATAGCAACATATCAATCAATGTTGTCAGTAAAGTTAACAATAAGCGCATTTTGCATTATAACTGCATTCATTTGTCACACTGTTATAGGAATGTAACAACAAACAAACATATTACACTTCATATATTTATGCGCTCTGAAGTCACAATATTGATGACCATTTACAAAGTTTATGTAATGTATCGGTAGATTTTCCAATGGAATACAAGCTGAAATTTACCAAAAATCTGCATATTCTCACAGCCTGTAAGAGCGTCAACTAAAATTCTATACGGTGTTTCGCAAGTAAGGAAGACAGAATTATTGGATTTGTAGATCGCTTTTATTTTCTTATGTAAAAGTGGTATAATAAATTATGCAGTAGCCTACAGTTGATAGGTTTCAACTTATCTGCCTTTTTTGAAAAAAAACGTTACGTTTAGTTAGAGTAAAGTCTTCCTGACGGATATTATCGTATTACTTCCTGAATCAGCTCTAAAAATAGTCTAATATACATATAACGTTGAGGAACGAAGTAACTAAATAAGCGATTTTCAAACCAGCAACACCTATACTTTTATTTTATAAATTTAACGGTAGAAGAAGTTCTTTGGTAGCATTCAAGTTATATATAAAGCCTAAGGTTTACAAGTTGGAATAGCTTCTGAATAATATGAAAAAGTACAATCCTATTTCGGTTCTTTCCTGCAATTGACGATCTTCTTTGCTGAAGGCCTTCATAGAAATAGTAAATGAGTAAAATCTTATTATTGTAATTGTGTCAATGTATATTACATGAATTAAATATACTCAGTGACATTACAAGTCTCTAAGAATATACAGAAAGAATCATTTGTTGGAGTGTTATTTTTTTGGAGTGACGGGTGATAGTTTTACATCAGAAATGAAACGATAACATTTGCAAGAAATTTTATGAACATGTAACACGAAAAAAAAGAATATGTTTCGCGACCCCGTAGCTGAGGCATCGACAAAATGAGATGGTCGATATCTGCTTGTGGCATCTCGCTCCAAGCAATTTGAACTTCGTTTATTAACTGCGTCAAAATTTGTGGAGGATGGTGCATAGTGGACAGCCTCCTCCCCATGATATCCTACATATGTGCGATGGGGTTTAAATCGCGGCGCCGGGTGATCACGGCAAAACATTAACGCCTGCTTCATGTAGAAAGTATATTATAGTTCGACGAGCAGTATGGGGACAAGCATTGTCTTGCTGTAAAAGGACGTGTGGACGGCCATCTAGATAAGGTAGTAAAGTGGTTTAACGCGCAGCTGTCATACTATCATACTGGCTACTATAAGTAACAGCCTCCCAAACCATTACCCCAGCAGTCCTGTGTACATACCTCTCATCAGCAAACCCAATATCGTGTCGCTGTCCACGCAGGCGTCGTACCGTTCTACGGCATCGTGCATACCTAGACAGAATCGCGATTCCTCGATGAAGACAAAATTATGCTATTCTGCTTCCCAATTCTGCCGTTTTCTGCACAAGTTCAAGCGTTGACGATAGTGGTCCGCGATCAAAGGAAGCATTAATCGTGGCCGGTATGAAAAAAGTTCAAAGGCGCGAATGCGGCGATATAGTGTACGCGTAGTAATAGGTCTACCTTCTCCAAACCATTGGTCAGCGATTTGACACGTTGTATGAAAACGGTCCCGTAAAGCTAGTTGTCTGAAGCGCCTTTGTTGACGGTTTGTGGTACGCCTTGGTTGACTAGTTGGTCTTCTTCGTATTCCTTTACCTTCTTCTGTCCACACACTATCAAAGTCACTAACACGGTGATAATTTAGACGTCTCCGAACATACTTTTCTTACGCTTAACATTTGTAGACGAGCACGCAATAAATAAACTTTTCTATATCTATATCAGCTCTCTGAACATGAATCTCTTCGCAGAAAAGTAAGAGATTTTTTTTTCGTAAAAAACTATCAATGATAAAAAGCTGACATTCTTATTATAGCATGCTTTAAATATAGTCATTTTGATGCCAAAAAATCAATTACTCCTTCAGGGTGTAACACTTCTGGGTGTAATACTTCTAATGTCACTGAGTATATAAAAACTTTCTCATTTTGTTGCAAACAACAAAACTTCATGCCGTACTTTAGTTCATTTTTAAGGAAAATGGAAATCTTGCTGGTGTAGAGCGAAGAAACTTTGTAAACGGTTTCCTAAAGACGGTTTTTTAATGTTTGGAATTTTGGTGCAACAGCATACCTCGTTTGAATTTTCTCTTTGTTACTCTTTAACGACCTCCCAACTTTTGGATTTAAGTTTATGTAATCGTCTATTACAAAATGCATTGTTAGAAGAAATCGACAAAAATAACTGTCTCAAAATACCGACAAAGAGTGGCGATGAATTTGGCCAGTAAATCCATCGGAAAGAAATTTTAGTCTCCATGGTACTTACGAAAGAATGCGCTTCTGATCTACTAACATTCTTGGTACCTACCAGGTGACCATATTTTTGACACTAAACTCATTTCGCTCAAACTCGTTTCACTTCTAATTGCAAAGCCATATGTATCCGCTATAATTATTTAGTATCAAATCAATGTATCCGTCGGTAATAACAGCTTTGGGGGACTAACACTTGATGTATGGTTAGAGATCCCTTTTTCCTGTTCATAATAATATCATAATAATAACAATAATAATAATATATACTTTTCGCCATAGATCACAGATAGTGACATCAGCTATGCCAAATACGCAAGCTAAGTTGCTGCACAACAATAAAAGAGAAGGATCAGATAAAACATTAACCTTATTGTCAAAAAAATAACCTAACTAACTGCTAGAGTCAATAAATTCAGAAAACGAGTAGAAACACTTATCTAAAAGATGTTGCTTAACAGGTTTCTCATAGCCCTCATATTAGGAGTTAATTTATTAAAAGCTTTTACTGCCCTATACTCCGGTTCACGTTGATATAAGGAGGTTTTGTGAGCTGGAATACGCAGCAAATCTGAGCCTCTAGTTTGCATTGAGCAGTAAATGTCATTATTTCTTATAAAAAACGAGCGATTGCTGAAGGCAAAGACTACTAATTCTTGTATATATAGACATGGCAATGGCAGTATGCCCCACTCTCTAAACAGTGGTCTGCACGGCTCTCGAGCAGGTCTTGCCAACGTTCCACGTACAAAACACTTTTGCGACCAGCGCAGCATACTGTCGACGTTAAGGCCTAAGAATTTGGTGTGGGGTACGCATGAAATCGACTTAGTATTTAGTCCGACATAGATCCTCCGGTTTCTTATTTTTAAAAGGTATTAGTGCAGTTTTACTGTTATTTATTACCAAGCTATTGTCTGTGCAATAATCTACGATGTCCTCATTACATTTAGTGCCCAATACCGACAGTCTCCAGATCGTCCGAACTGACAATGCACGACGTATTGTCCGCAAATTGAAAAATTGGGGCCTTATTCATGTAAATGAGCAAGTCAAGCATATAAATTATAAAGAGTGTTGGTCCGAGGATGGATCCTTGTGGAACACCTCCAACCAACTTACTTGCTTCCGACGCATTGACTTGTTTTATATTATAAGAAAAGCCCTCCAAGCATACTTGTTGTCGACGATTAGCTAAGTGTGGCTCGATTAAGTTTAATACGTTGCCCCTTATTCCGATCATATATAGTTTTTTAGAAAGTATTTGGTGGTCTATTGTATCAAATGCTTTTGATAAGTCATAGTAAATAGCAAGTGTTTCCTTTCCTTTATCCAATTCTTCAAGCAGACGTCGTAAGAAACTATAAACTGCCTGTTCGGTGGATCTTCCCGTCACAAAGCCAATTTGTGTATTTGGTATTAATTTTTTGTGAAGTCAAATATGACATGCGGTTATTTAGCAATTTTTCATAAATTTTAGAGAATGCCGGTAAAATAGATATGGGTCGATAATTGTCAACATCATAACAATTGGCGATAGCTTCAACAAATCAGGGAATACTGCTTCCTTAAAACAGAGATTAATCATATGACTAATTTAATAGGCAATTAGTAATTTAGAACGATGCCTCTAGAATTATTTCTAGAGGGATTTCTGGACGAATAATTACGTCTATTAAGATTTGAACGTTTACGGCTACTTATTATCAGACAGTAATAACTTTGATTTTATGATTTATCATATCAAAATCAAAGTATACATATTTGTTAGCGTTATACTTGGTTTAGAGCATCAACATATTTAAAGTAGGTATAAACTTTCCTACAACATACCGTTTAAAAATTAATCTATTTTGGTATAATTAGAAATCGTACATATTTTAATCGAACTTTTTAAATACTAAATATCTTTAAATAGCTCTTAATTATTTATACTGAAATTTATCAAATTAACTTTTTTGAAAGAGAAAAACAAACTTGTATTGAAACGATATGTAGATTATTACGTATATATAAGATATTTGTGTAAGTACCTAAAGTTCGTCTAATGGATCTTTAGACGCACGTCATCAATTTTTATGCATATGAATGCGTATTGCAGACATACGTATTTTCCGCACTTAAATACTCGACATCGCTATTAAATAAGGATAGCTAGATTAACCGACAATCTTTGCTTGTCATCAAACAATGACGTGCGTCTAAAGATCCATTAAACGAACTATACCGGTCGTTTTGAGTCATAGGATGTTTAAAGCGGCGAGGAGGTGAAGGGAGTTACGTCACCACCAATATTGTAGAGTATACCGTTGATAGACTGATACGCGTCCCCACTTCTTAGCGAATTTTCATACCCCTTACCTCTTCGCGGCTTTATTTATCCTATTTCTCAAAACGACCGGTATGTATGTTTTCTGTTGACACCTCAGGCATTTGGAAATAATTTCACAATAATGGTGGAAGCTATAACGGATAAACAGCAAAATCAGTAATAATTTACTGTGTTGTCATAATTACAAAGCAAATGAATTGGCTCTGTATTATAGCGGGAGCAATAAAAAGAACAGAGAATTGAAGAATAGTTCAGGTAATCTATGTAGTTGCAACTGTCAGACTTTGCCTTATATTTTGATGGTAGAATTGCAATTCGTTATGCTGTTAGATGTTGTTGACTGCTGGAAGACACTAAACCACATTTTTGAGGAAAAGGAATGGCATATAGTACCAATTATTGATGGAGTTGGCTATGGTTCAAGTTTCACTCATATTTATACACTTACATTATGAGTATGTATAGCACATCCGCTACGTAAAAATAATGTTAGAAAAATTGCAAAATCGTGTGAAGCTATAAAAATTTATTATTGTATATTTTATGCATTTTAAAATTTTTATATTTATGCTACTCTTTATGATTCTAGAATGATCCCAATATGATACCAAACAAAACAGTATAATTGCTCTGTATACATCAAAAGGACATGGTATGGCTTATGTATAATGTATCTAGTTATCGATGACTAATAAGATATAAACAAATTAGAGAAAACAGAGAGATTCCAGAAACCAATCTCAAAAGTTGTTAGTATCCTTGGATTACTAAGAATGAAAAATCTTTATAAACGATAAACAAATATTGCATTGCGCGATGTATATTTAAACCGTTTTGAACTACTACATAGCTGCTCTGCGCACATATAATATAGTTTCGTTATTCTTCACGACCTTGTTTCAGTTTAAATAACTATTATATTTTGTAAATACAATTGAGTTCACAGCAACTGCATATTTAAGTTGCATAGTATATTAGTTGTATTGTCTAAGTACAAAATTTGTGCTCTTTACTTGCAAATAATTGGTTAATTAGCTCGATTAGTTTGGGTTAAAAAGGTCTGAAGGGATCATAGTTTGGCTCACATACATATGTTCATTGACGTGTGTATTAGTTGCGTGCAAGTACAGCGCCAGCGCCTCCCGTAGTTGGTTCAAGTAATTATTCTGAAATCTAAATATCTAGCAAGAACATAGACAAGTGGTGGTGACCGATATAAATGAGTACTACAGTTAAGTATTTATCTTTTATCTATTTTTTCGCTATCTTCCATAGGTTTGGAGATATTAAAGCGAATGACTTGGTAAGAACACTTGTGTCTTATAACAAAATAAATATTATTATTATTATCATTTGCAAATCCACCAAATTTGATTTAAACTGGTCACTACCACATGCCTTGTGTGTTTCTTTGTAAATTTTAAAAGACTCATAATAATAATAATAATAATAATAATAATAATAATAATATATTTATTAATAGGACACATACAAATGTGTATTTAACATGTCAAATATAATGCGTCAGTCTCATTGTTGCGGTTTTCTCAAAGAAAGGAAATCTGGAGTCATGAGTTGGGTTTTATTATGGGACCTATGCTTTGTTTGTTATACATTAATAATCTTTCTTACGTTATTAATCCCTTTACAGTTCGCACTATAGTATAACATATATTACGTCATTATTAATTGTATAGTCATAATTCACGAGAAATACACAGTATGAATAACTTCTGTTTATAAAACTAAGATTATTTGTACATGAGAATTTATTTATTTTTCGCAGATGCAACACTCTAATTTTATGGTGATAGTGAAAAATAATGATACGTTGTTGGTTTGACAGCCAAATAAACGGTGTTTGCTTTCTAAATAAATACGCGACTGTGCTGCAACTAATCTTTTTTTTTTTTGAAAAAAGATATACACTAGAAATATTTATAAAGAGTTTCCAACACATTTTAATGCCAACAGGCATGTGTGATTCGCTTGTAGAAAGATTTGTTGTTAATAACGTTTAAGATGTGCATAGTAAATTGTTTCGTAATGAGTAATTTGTAAAAGTATATGTATCTTGCTTTGAGAAATGTTTTAAATGATGAACAGTATATACTTACATATGTACTTACTTATTGTGTGCATCATTCTTTAAAGGTATGGCAACCGTGTGAAAAGAAATAAACATGAGTTTAAATAGTTGAAAAATTTGTATCGTCGTGCAAAACCATTGACCTACATGCATAAAAAAATAGTATGTAGATACATATATGTAACAATAGCAGACAATTATTTACAAATTTAAAAGCTAAGATCAAATTATCAATTAGAATGCAAACCTGCAATAAATGTTACCAAGGTCAAACTAGACTTGTCTCATTTCTAATTTGTCTTTGGTGTTGCTAAGACAATAATGCAGAATTAGATGTATAATAGACATTTAGGTTATGTTGTTTGAAAAGGCGCTTCAGTCCTGCCGTGATAGGGTAAAACAATAACAATAAATTTATTATCCCGGTTTATGAACCTATTCGTGTTGGTCTCATCTCCGTAGATGTCAATGTCTAATCATTCTGTGTATATCTAATAAGTAAAGGATCTAGAAACAAAGCTTTATTCACTTTCTTCTTTGCTGCAAATGGAACATGAATTTAGTTTTTCTAGAAAATCTAGTAAGTATATGAAATTTATGTATGTAGGTACATATATCATCAATATACATTCATGGTAAGTAGAGGTTGGTCAGTTTCCATATAACAAGGTATTGAAAGTGTCCAATCTTTACTTTCCATGAGTGTACGTAAACCAAAGTCTAGGAAACTATTCGTTTTCTTGTTGAAGTAGCTTCAAACTTGCTCACGAATAAATTGGCTATGAAAGGGAATAACGGATTTTCCATGTTCAATGCATTCTTTTTGTTATCAAAACTGACATAAACTTGGAATCGAAGTTGGGATATGCAAAACGAGATTAATTATTTATACTCCGCAATTTTAATTTCATCTAAATTATTGTATTTTAGTCATTCTACTAAATATTTCAAAGCTTCTGGTACATATACGTCCAGAAAAAGTGAACATACCGCAAATGATACGATAATTTCACCTTGTTTCGGTTATTAACGTTTTGGACAAATTCTTTAGAAGTTAATTAATAGTTAAGTTGCCACTGTGAAAATTTAAATTCTGGTATTTCTTAGATAACGATTTGGATAAATGAGTTGATGCCTGACAGTATGGGTCTTACTGAAATTCTATATTTATGTATTTTCGGCGAAAATTTATTTTCGGAATGGTGGCATTAGAACCAAGCAATCTGAGTGTTATAAGTTTCTGTTTATTAGGTCAGTAGAATTTTTGATAACATTTTTAGTATCTCTGATTATAGATGGTAATGGGTATATTTTTAGTTGTATGCATAGGTATATGGCCCAGATGATACTAAAGTGTTCACTTGTGTATAATGCTCTTTTATTCTGTGTGTAATACGACACTATTTATTTAAAATGACTATCGTGTTTCTTTTATCCACTTTCATGTAGAAACAAGCTTTTTTTTGACCTTTGACCATTTTGAGTTCTTTTTTACAACTATGTGACCATTTAATCTGAGCATCTTAATTTTATGCCCGTTACTAATGTCTTTTGGTTTGGTGGAATCGAATCTTCTAATAGTGGTTTCTATAGATGCAGTGGGTTCCCATATTTTTACATCACGAATACCAAATTTTAAGCACCTATTCAATAAATCCAATTTATCATTGTTAAAGGCCTTAGAAAATAGATTACATACTAATGGTGTGCTTTCTACTTCATTCACCATATGTGGAATGCAATCTACAAAATGTCTTGCTTAAGTCGATCATTTTAGCTTAACTTTTTGATTAGCTCGTTCTGTTATACATCTTTGAAAATTACATGACTTCTGCAATTCATTGTTATTTTGGTGTCGCCTTAGTTGAAAATGTAAACTATATATTCTAAATTTAATTGAAGCCTACAAACCTTGAGTTTGTGGTGTTATTGGTCGGTATCAATCATGTTCTCGTATTACTATTATAAAACATCCAAGCATCGCAAAATTAATTAAAAACTTTGATGATTGATAAAAAATGCCAATTCAAATTCTTACCGTCATATCTGTCCGAAACATTGCCGCTATTCTTGAGAGTGTTATAGAAAACCCAGATTGTTTATCCGAACACGTTCACAGTACTTAAGGCGACATAGACTTTTATACAATATATGAGAGTTTTTCAGTAGTAAATGGAGTAAATAGAAAAGTTTCGTAATACAATAGAACACATTGCATCAAAAAATAACCAAATATTTGAAATGGCTTAATACAAGTTTTTGTGGCTGGTGTGAAAGATGTTTTCCAATTTTCGATATCATAATTTCCAAACAAAATGGTATAACATATAATGTTAGTTATTTAGGGCTATTAGGACATTCTTTCGCGGTACGTTGATTGCTTAATGACTGCTAGAATTGCCGATTGTGAATTGCGTGCTCTTGTTGCTTGCTATGTTATGGGTGACAGTATTATTAGAAAGTGGTGCCGTATGCTTCAAAAAGGACAATTTAATGGCCATGATGAAGAACGGTGTGGTAGACCAACTATTTTATTGGCTGATCGTAAGCAATGGCAAAAATTTTTTTATCGGCAAAGTTCATTTCCAGTTCAATTGATTCATCAATAGATGGAACTGATAAACATTCAAAAATAATAGTCAAGGAAGCTCTATATCCTCAACTAGTTAGTACAGTTTTCGAGTTGGTAGAATCGTTGGACCTTACCTTACAGTCATAGATAATTACTTGCAAGTTGCACAAGTCGTAGAACAATTGCACTTCTACGCGAAAAATTTCCTAAATTTTCCAATTTCATTAATTCCACCAAAAATCATTTAGATGTTTAGTTAGAAGAATTGCATTTTGGTGAATTTATTTTATTTTGTATTTAGTCTATTTTTATTATATACCTATGTTACATCATTATGACACAGTCACAATTCGACACTGATATAGAAAATGTTTTTAGCTACATATGTATTTAACGATTCATATAAAACACACAACAATGCGATATAGTGTCTGAGATTTGGGTACAACTTCTCTCAAGAACAAGATTAAACTCACACAATAGAAATGACAGAAAATTGAATGCTGAAGTATACGAAATTGATGTTTTTTTTTGTTTGGTATTCTATAAATACACGACAGATATTAATCAGTGCGATCGTGACAGATAAATTTCTGAATACCGGAAGTATAAAGTACATAACATATTATTTTTGTGGAGCACGTAAATAACTATAGGAATTGATGAAATTGTGGTTTACTGCGAAAATAGATTGCTTTATTTACCTCTATTTGTTGTCGAGACGTAATCAATTACCATTTATGTCGGTCAATATTTCGTGTTTGCTTCGCTTTTTACGTGCACATTAATCTTGATTGATCTAAATTTAAATTAGCAAAGTACTTGACCTTAAAACACTTTTACTAATAACAAATCAATAAAAAAATCGCCTGCGTAAATTTTTCCGGAAGTAAATCGCACATTATCATATCATTCCACGGAATCTTTCCTTGTAAGTTCGCTTGTCGTATATAGAATGCGGAACGAATTGATTTATTTCGACACATCTCTATCATATTTTTCTTTTCTGAAGTTCTACGGTAATAAAATCGTTTTGTTCGTTTTAGTTATCGGTTCCTTTTTTTACGACTTCGGCTTAAGTAATATTAAACATATGTATGTGAGAAAATTTCCCATCGTTAAGTACCGCAATACAATATAAAAAGCTAATGCGGGTTTCTAGATTAATCTTCGAGAGATATTGACGCAAATTTATTAAGTGTAAATTTCCAACGTTTCTATAAATACTGAAAATGTAGAAATATCCATAAATTGCAACGTCAGATTTAATCGCATAGATGTGATAAGTGTTAGAAATTTTACTTACGTAAAATGAAATAATGTGTATGTACACTTATTGCTACTCTTGAATTGATTTGTTAAGTAGGTAGTATTAACTAAAATAAAACTGTCCAACAATCTTTTTTCAAATTATTATTATTTGATGTATCATGCACTATTTGCAAAAACGTACGAGTATATGGTATTAATACTTGTTTGTTGAAAAATCTAATTCCTTTGGGAGCTGGAGTAATCATAACATAATTAACACATGTTTTAACAAGATATACTTACACTTTGATCTGTTTCACTTACCGTAATAAAATAAAAACTGTTCTTTCTTCTTGGAATAGCCACAACTATTGTTGAGGTATCCTTTTGCTCGAATTGCTCAATACGAGCACTATCTTGTTGGTGTAAGATTTCCAGCCTTTCCTCCAAATTGTATACAACTTTCCGTAACATTTCTGGTTTATTTGCGCAAATTTGCTCGGTAATATTGTCGTTTAATTCTTGTAGCGTCGTTGGGCGTCTTCTAAACAGTTTTCACACATTTAAATATCCACATCTCACCACACCCACATCCGCTGGGTTAAGATCAGGTGATCTTGGTTGTCATAAATTTTCGCATGCTTAACACAATTTTGAAAAACGTTGGTTAAGAATTCTTTGACTGCTCGGAAAATGTGCAGGAGCGCTCCATAAAAATGGTGTTTTCAATTCAATGGCAGGTACTCGTTTTGCGGCTG
>ML218856.1:15018-30870 GCA_004785975.1 Popillia japonica
TGCTGGAATTATCTTAAACTTAAAAAATAGTTGAAACTCCACTCACAATTGCAATAAATTGTTGTTGTATTCCTATATTGGAAATATTGTTGTGCCTATTGTCAAAAAAAGAATAGAATTTCGCGGATTTTTGAAAAGTTTAACGGATTATACAACAGTAAAACCTGTGACTAGCGGCCACTAAAAAAATCAAAATTGTTGGCCGTTATTCAAAGGTGGCTACAAAAGACAGGGGATGGATATTACCCACGCCAAATTCTAAGCAAATATTTTCACATGATAGCTATTATTTTTCTTTTAGAAATAAACTTTGTTTGGACAATATTTTAAATGATTTTATTTAAACTTAAAACAGAGAATACAGAGACACATATTTGTATGTATAAGTGAACTAAATGTGTATACATTTTGTCATCCAAGCCTTTTTGTTATGTACCCACTCTAAAGGTAATTTATCGATATGATTTCCCTTAAAACACCGAGGATTTGTACTTTTTCCAATAACTAAAGGGTTCTCTTTGTCGCCTTCCATATTTACGCAGAATAAAATAGTTAACCGTTGCTTTGCTAATTTTTTGCCACTGCACTTATCGTATTTTAATGCAAAAGTTGTATTTGGCATGGGGCGATAATACAGACCTGTTTCGTCAACATTAAATACATATATCCTTCCGGGAATAATACTTTAAAATTTATGGTAATTTAGATTTCCATGCTTCTACATCTTCCAAATTTACATCAGCGGACTCACCACAAATTGATTTAAAAGTGATATTGTGCCTTCGGCAGAAACATTCTAACCAACCATTTGAAGCAGCAAAATTCTCAATGTTTAAATTTCTTGCTGTCTCTAGCGCCTTTTGTTTAATCAATGATCCAGAAATGGGAATGTTTTTATTTCTAGCCATGCAGAACCACTTATGCACAACTTGATCCTTTGCTACTCCACCCGTTTTAGGGAATTTCCGTTTCTGATTCAAATTAATAGCTTCTTCATACATCCTTTTAATATCACTTTTGTTTTTTACGATATCGTTAATTTGAGTTTTTCCAAATCCGAATTTTTCGGCTAACTTCCGCAAAACTTAAATTATACTTGTCACTCTCCTCGATAATATCGATTTTGTCTTTCAGTGACGAACGTTTTCTTTTTAGCGACATATTCAAACACTTCACGAACACATGATAAACTTAAACTGATCGAATGAACAGGCGCTTTCGGAAACTGCTACAATCAGCTGCTGTTGTAAGATAATTCTATCGTGTTTCATTATAACTAACAATAAACCCTTACAAGTAAATTCTGTCACCTTCTTTAAACTGAACAACAAATACGTGAGTTTTAAAATTTTCGATACGGACGACGGCCGTTATTGGGAGGTAAATTTTATTGCTTTTATGCCATAAATTATTGGGATCGTCTGGCCGTGGCCGCTTTGTAAAGGCGGCCGTTATTGCAAGGTTTGTGTATATGGAAATACTCGTATTGTAGATTTTTGCAATGTTAAAGCTGCCCGTTATTACAGGTGGCCGATATATACAGGTGTCCGTTAACATAGGTTTTACTGTATTAAGGCCGACCGCACACATGCAATTTTCAGTTGCGCAACAGTTTGTTAGCATGAGTGAGTACAATGGGCTTATACGAAAGCACGCAGACATGAAACTGATTAAACTAACGTGCGAGTGTAAATTTCACCAACTAAATAGTTTGTGTTTTGTCACAAATTAAACGATTGCGCAATCGTATACAACTTGCTTAATAGGATTAAATGTGACTGCGCTCACTGCAAGTAAACATTGTCGCAGTTCGAATTTATTTTGTTGAAAATAATATTTATTTTTTATATTTAAAATGTTCGTTTTGTTTATTTTTGAGAGAAATATTTAAATAAATGTTTTCTTAGCAGTTTTTTTAGTATAAATTTCCCTCTTACCTCAAAGTACGTGAAAGTCTTTCTGCTGGAGGAATGGCCTTCCTCCATTTAGTGTCCTTGAATGTAATGTTATGTCGAAACACTCATTCTATAATAGTTGAAAAATTTTTCTGAAGGGTTTTCCAAATTTGTATGTACCTAATTTATAAAGTTGGGCTTTTCCTAAACGTTGGCTGGCGAGGGAATGCACACAATATCATTTTTTCTCTCAACTTTTTCTTTCTCCGAAACTCGAGGGCACACACAGTAGCTAACGCCACAACATCCATGGTGACACTAAAATGTTTTATTTGCGCTTGTGCGTGCATACCTCAGCTAAACTGTTTGGTTACTCATATGTGCATAGTTTATTAAATAGAGAATCAAATTATTACGGAACAGTTGCAAAACTAAAAATTGCATGTATGCGGCCAACTTACCGTTTTGAATATGCTTGAATTTCACAAAACTTATAAAATATACCTAATACACCCACAACCTTTTAATTCAATTGTTTTTAAGTGTCAGTTTGTGCTGCTTGTTACTACGCCCAATAACCTGTCTTCCTTATTAGTTTATTTTAAGGCTTATTGGAGCCTATTCTGTAAAAAATCCTGTTAAAAATAACGTCATGTTAAAAATTAACTTATAACAGCACCTTTAACAGTAAACGGGGAAAATGTTATTCTGTAACTAAAAATTTAACAGGGCCTGTTATAAAGTAACTTTTAACGGAGGTTGTTAAAAATTCCGAAAATAAACGAAGATTACGCGACGAAGCAGCGATTAGAACAAATGATCGCACTTATTTAGTACATATGAACATATGTATGTTGACATAAGTACCCACCACAAATACGTGCCTTAACCTCAAATTGGTGTTAACGTTTATACAGTATTATTATTTCTTTCGCATCGTTTATTTTTTATTTTCCCTATGGCAAAACGCGAACGATGTTCCAAACGACAAATAGAGGCTATGATAAATTTTATAGAACCACATAAAGAATTAATACATCCAGGTGAATTTCCGGAGTGGGAACAATTAAAAACAGAATTAAATAATATGGAGGGGCCCACACGATCTATAAAGCAGTGGTACTTGTACTACACGATGAGCCTATAGCATGTGCAAGTTCCAATACCGGCCATAGTACGCGATTAAAATCAAAGAAAAAAAAATCGATAAAGAGAATGTTATTCCAGGTTATGGAGATATCCAGGCCCTAATACAGAGCAACAACATAACTACCAGCAATAATAATATTGCTAGGGCTATATCAAAGTTAGCTAATGTCTTGGGCAAGAAATAACGAGGAGAAATTTCATTTTTTTCTCATTATTGTATAAAATTTGTTAATTAAGTGTTATGTTTGTGTATAGAGTTATCGTTTATTTATTCTTGAAATCAATGCTGTTATTATTTTTGTGCTTTGAACTTCCCTTTTATTTATTATTGAAATCGAATTAACTGTTTATTTATTTTTATGTATAGAGTTTATCATTATTTATTATTAAAATAGAATTTAGTTTATTATTTTCGGAATAAATAATTTTTCGTTTTTCTTTTGTTGTCTATTTTTAAGAAAATAAAAAGTTGGCAATATACAAATTTATTCCATTTATTCAGGTAATTCAAATGGATACTTGCATCTCGTAAATTTCTGTTTATAAATCTTACACGATTTCTGCAAGTTAAACAATGGTTGCCGTTGTATTAATCAGAGACAAAATTAATTTACCTTCTATACTCATTTTGAATTTCATTATTTATCAATACTGCAAAATATCCTGCAGCGGCAGCCATTTTTTGCGGTAACAGCAGTTGTCAATTTTTAAAGGCACATATTTACAAGCCTTTAAAATTAACAGTTCTACAGATAATTTTAACACCTATTTGTTAAAAATTAACAAGACATGTAAATACAGAATACCATTCACCGTTATTTGGTATGTTAAAATTTAACAGCCTGTTAATTTTTAACAAAATGCTTAGAGAATAGGCCCCATTGATTGTATAGAAAACATATTGTGATGAAAATAGTTGGTATGTGTAACTATCTTTATCATTTTTTGCGTGGAGATGTACTTAGATAGATCACGTATTATGTTAGATTGTACCGTCTATTAGTGAGACCTTGGCGAAAGAATAACAATTTCTGTACGGTTTCCTGCACTCTAACCATTAACATTGTGAAACCAAATAGAATGTTGCCTAATTTCAATTTGAAATCGTATTTTAAATATCTTCTTCAATTATTACTTATTGAAACTCTTCTACGATGAGGTATCCATAAGAATCTGGAAAAGAATGAAAAACAGAAGTAGTTTTATTGCTGATTTTTATTTAACGTTCGTTTCTTAGTCGAACGCAATAATTTTTTCTGTTTCCGAATATTATTATTGTTTTAATGCAAAATATAAATTCTGATATATACAGGGTGTTTTGAAACATCATTTAAAGATTTTAAGAGTATGTAAAACGCCGACCGAAAATAAGGTTAATAGTTATAATCAACATATGTCCGCAAATTAACCATTTATTAGGGAATAGCGATTTTATCGCAATTACAGAATAAATTTACTTACCGGATTTTATTAAGATATTATTGTATTTTAACATAAAGCAGATTTTAAAGAAAATGTTCAAAACGACTTTCTTCCATTTCGACACAGGATCTACATCTTCTTTCAAAGGAAGCGCACACTCTTTCAAAAAACAAGGGTTTTTCTCGAATTATCGAACAACAGTGTTCTACTTGTTGGCGCAATTCTGGTAGATCGTGTACCGGTGTTGTGTTCATTAAACTTTTCAAATAACCAGATACTAAAGTAGAACGGAGTTAGATCGGGAGACCTTGGAGGTCACGCAATGGGACCTTCTCCCAAAAGTTCAGATAAAGTATTTTCCAAGAACTCAAGGCATGCAGGACTTGCTAAGCAATAGGTCCTAACAACCGGTCTCCTATCATGCCTAACCAGATGTTTCTAGAGAAATGTTCCTCGTGTCTGGCTTCAACTGTATCATGAGGATTGTCGTCACACCAAACGTGATTGTTGTGGCAATTAAATATTCCATTTTTAGTAAAACCAGCTTCATCAGTGAACAGGATGTTATCAGCGAAATCTGGCCGATTAGCAGCTGTTACCAAAAACCACTAATAGAAAGTCCTTCTTGCTTGATAATTCGGAGCAGTAAATATTGCTGCTTACACCCACTTGACTCGAAATTCCGAAACACTAGTTTCGGAATTGTCATCAATAATATTCAAAATTTGATCTTCTATCTGTGGAGTACCTACATGCAGTGCCGACCTGTATCATAAGACCGCTTCTCAAACAAACCAGTTTCTCTTAGTCGTTGAAACACTGTCTGAAACATCACATGCGAAGGCAGTTGGCGATCAGGAAACGTTTCACCACAGTGGCGACATGTTTGTAAAGAATTTCCATGGCACGACCGTACTTGAACACTATATCGCTCATTTTAGAATTAGGATAAGCAACCATTGTAATTGTTACAAATTGTACAAAACGCCAAATTAAACTGTCATAAAACAATAGCAAATAAGCACATGTTTATTGCGATATGTTGTCGTTTACTACTTCATCTACGAACCTTCGCTGTTATCTCGTAAACAGTTAATTTGCGGACATAATGTTTATTATGAGTTTTAAATTTGTTTTCGGTCGTACTACATGCCCTTAAAATTTTTAAACGATGTTTCAAAACAGCTTGTATATTGACACAGTTTGATTTTTTGACAAAGATAGTCAGATAATAATAATTTTGACTATTTTCATAATATTCCTGTCGCTGTATGTGTAGGTAAGTACGTATAGTGTGGTAACTGAAGTCGACCGAAATGTATTTTGACAGGTTATTAACTGTTAGGAAAAATAAATCAAACTGATTAATCTTTTGACATCGGGCTAATGGAGAAACAATTAAAAAATACGCATTACAGATTTGATACCACAAAAATATATTTTTACTTTATATCAATAACTATTATATTTTGCATTACAGTAGGTACGTCAAAATGTTTTTGGTTATAACGCACATATTTACATTGTTGACACGAAGAGATCCAGGAATGATAACTACAACATTGTTTACCTATACTGCAGTCAATCACCTTTCTTGTTGACTAGGAACGTGATTTTGCGATTGGAATAATTTTATATAAGTTATAACAGACGCTGCATATCTTCCAGTATCAGTAATAATGGCGAACGTAATCAAATCATTGTTAATAATAGTGTTAATAGTTTGGTGTAAACCCGGATTATCCGCACCGCCTTGCAAGTCCGGTGTATGTCCTAAACGTTGTAATGAATTATTGGAGCAACTTTTAACTATAATCAACGAAATAAAAGATACCGGCGTATGTTGTCCTCCGTGTACTTGCGAAACGACTACATGGTGCACTACTCCAACAACTATATGTGAAACTACAACGCCMGTGACGTGTACTACTCCACCATACACTGAAACTACGACMCCTGTAACATGTACTACTCCTCCATTTACTGAAACAACTACACCTGCAATCTGTACTACTCCGCCGTATACTGAAACTACGACACCTGMAATTTGTACCACTCCTCCATATACGGAAACAACTACACCKGTAASCTGTACTACTCCACCATATACTGAAACAACTACACCTCTAATTTGTACTACTCCGCCGTATACTGAAACTACGACAACTGAAATTTGTACCACTCCTCCATATACGGAAACAACTACACCTGTAACCTGTACTACTCCACCATATACTGAAACAAGTACACCTCTAATTTCTACTACTCCGCCATGTACAGAAACTACAACATCTGTAATTTGTACTACTACTTCATGTACTGAAACTGTAACATCTACGGAATACACTACACCTGATACTACAACTTGTTATACTGGGACTACTGTAACTATTACTACACCTACATGTACTGAAAGTGAAACGCCTGGAACATCTACGACAACAGAGTGTACTACACCTACAGTAGTTACGACACCTATAACGAGTACCACTTCACCTACAACCTATGTAACCGATACTACCATAACGCCTACCACAACTTATTGTACTGGAACAGCAACATATACTACTCCAATAACGACAGAAGTAACAACTGTTACAGAAACTTGTCCAATCACAACAACACCATGTTGCACTCCATGTGCAACTGTAACATGTCCGCCATTGGTTACTTGCCCTTGTGGACTACACAATTTATATATTCCCGTTTTTAAATTCTGCGGAAAGCCATGTAAAGCCAGTGTTTCGATATGTGTATCTCCAAATTGTTAAAAATTCGGAGTGTATACATAGATATACATATATATACATACTTCAATATAATTTTATATTTGTGGTTATATTTATTATTATTAAATAAACAGCTGTATATTGTCTATAGTTTTCCTTTATTTCTAGTTTTCCTTCTCGTAACGTAGATTTGTTATAAAGACGGTCTTGATTAATTATATTGTAATATGTACTTCATTATGTCTTCACGTACCTGTTAACTTTTTAAGTTAACAGGTTGCAATGATTGGCCTGTAGTACATAGATAAAAGCCATTTGAAAGTTATTTATACAAATTAGTCTACATAGTGTTCCATTACTAAAAAAGTTATAGAAGGTATGAACGTATCACAATTCCTATGAATTAATATGAACAGAATTAGAAATATTCAAAGCGATTAAAAGTATTTTACAATGTTATGAATGTAGGCATCTACGAACATAATAATATAACTACATTAATAATAATAATAATAATAATAATAGTATATTTATCCCGAGACCATAACAGTACAAGAACTAGTACAATTGGTATAGGATAAGTCAAAGAGGAACTATGTATAAATAATAATAGCAACAATGACAATATTGGCATCAAAAGAAGAATTATGTGGTACTTTACGCTTTGTTGTTCAAACAATTTCGATTCTTCTACGTTCTAGTTTCTCTTCTGGACTGAGATTAGCTGTTTCACTGTAAATGTACACCTTCCGACAGAATTAATGTCGTCGTCTATATCGCAGTGTTTATTAAAACTACTCACCATCAGGCCAAGCAAGCGTTCGGCCGGCATCGGTTTCTGTTGGCATGTGATTTATTGGGGTATTACTATTTAAAACACCGGAGGCAATTCTGTGGATCAGGTAGGAAAATTTAAATTATTTCTTGAAAATGTATATATCGAAATTTAAATATGCTTTAAATAGCTTTCTCACAGGGAGGTGATTGGCAAGGCCATATTTACGCTTAATCTTAGGTAATTAAGCAATTGTATAGATGACAAATAATGCTGTATTAATAACTTTCTTTGCATTGCAAACTATTTGAAAAAATGAAGTTGATATGCGTATGAAGTTTAATATTGCCATTAAATTTTGTGTAATTAATTTGATTATCTTATTTTAAAAATATAGAGAAAACAAAACAAGAATAATTTATAAATTCACTATGGCTTCAAGTAACACTAATTATGGTTTTATAAATACTAGTAAATTTTGATTAAAATTCGAAATAATGTTGTATGACTACCAGTAGTATTGCTGTTTGTATAATAATAAAAACAATATATTGTTAGGTAAAGTTAGCAAGTCATTATATAAACAAGAGCCCAAATTTATGCAGAGGCAAAATCGAACAAGACAAAAAGCATTATGTGGAAAAATAAAAAATTAACTAGGCTCAAGCTTTCGCGGATAGAAGTTTACAAAGGAGCTCAAAGTTTTGATTCTATTGAATAGGGTATTTAATTTTCAAGTATATCAAATATATATATATAGAGAAAAAGTAGAGTTACTTTGCAAATTTACTATATATATACATAGCTTCAAAAAAGTAATTGTTGTGATAGTTTATTAATAACATTGTTTAGATTTTAAAAAAGTTTACCAATAACTATTTACCATTGTAATAAAATTGTTGTTGGTAAGAAGATAATAGTAATATTTGGTATCATTATATTATTTATTTAAAGAGACATGCTTACTTGGAAACAACAATAAAATAAAAGTTAAAGAAACACAAAAATTATTTATTAATTTATAAAATATTTAAAAAAAATTAATGTAATCGAATAATAATGATGAATAATGATCCATACCTATATCTGCATGGTAGTGTCTAATTGTAAGTGTAATAAATTTCGTAACCTTGATAGTGTTTCTAATTTAGTGTGTAGCTGCAGTTTTCTAACAAATGTCCATGTTTATTATTAATTGTTCTTTATATATAATATAATAAGCAATAAAAACGATGCTTTCCACCGTTGCATTTAAATTTTCTGTATTAACAGCATTTTAAAATGACATCTGCAAATTAAAGTAACCTATGTATGATAATAACCTTTTATATATTTATATCGGTATATGTATACATTTTCAACACATAAATTCAATTCTCGTACCTAATCCACACAATTGTCTGGTGTTTTAAATAACCCCAATAAATCTCCTACCTTCAGAAACCGATGCCGACCGAAGACGTACTTGGTCAAACGGTAAGCAGTTTTGATAAACACTGCGCTATAGACAACGACATTAATTCTGTCGGAAGGTGTACATATGTAGTACACAAGAGTTCTGCAAAAATGGGCGAACACATCGATGACTGCTTTCATCTGTCCATCTCTTGGTGTTATTAAATTATTCATGATGTCATCGTTGGCAGGGATATAACATCATGAATATTTTTTAAAATATATTATTTTTAACATATTTGTAGAAGGTAACCTACTTTTGCAATATCCTATTTCAACTATGTCTTAGCTTCATCAGTGTCTTGTCATAATTGAAGAAAGCATTGAAATAATGGAAGAAGGCATCGAAATTGTAACAATTTCCAAGCCCACTCCAGAACGCAAATTCACTTTCGGGTGCAGAGTGCTTAACACTTGGAAGAGGATGAGCCAGATAATGGCGGCCTATTCAGTGAAACAAAATATGTTTCCCAGATAAAGCAACATTTTGTTGAAACGGCGATGACTAAACACAATAAGAGATATTCAGTATTGGCAAATTTGACACCAATTTTTACGATCTTATTAATGATAGAGTTGCAGTCGCTAAGATTAACAACAGGAGTTGCAAAAATAGAATTTTTTAAATACGGCCATAAAAAGAAGTCACATAGTGTTAAATCGCAGGAACATGGTGGCCAAATTGTTCGCCTATTTAAACTAATAATGCGATATCCAAAAATTCTCTTAGAAAACCAATATTTTGATCAGTAGTGTGTATGCAAGCTCCATCTTGTTGGAAGTAGCCTTCTCCTGTAGTTTATCGTCGTGTAATATATTTTCGAAAGATTTTCGTACTGTAACGTTCAGCATTTAATATTACTCCAATTTGTTGGGGATGCAATGGTACTTCCACCAAAAAGTGCGGATTATTTGCGTTCTCATATTCTGCATAACCTTTTTGATACGTGCATTTTTAAGAACAAACCGGTCAACAAATTGTTGACAAACTTCTTGTCGTTTTGGTTTGTCTAGAGGTAGTATTTCATTGGTTGTTTGCAAACGGTAGGTCTAACTCTTGTTTTAAATGCCGCACAAAAAGCTATTTGGTTTGCAACCTACGCTACCAGTTTTTATAAACTGTTGCACAAAACGGCGAATAGCTGTCAAAAATGATTGTAGACTATAATGATATCTATAAACTCTTGCAAAAAACCTCACAGAAGAAACTCATTCGTCATTAATTTTACGGCCATTTCTAAAATAAATCTCAACCAGATACCGTTTTTGATGTTCGGTAAATACAAAAGCGATGATTAAATAACACAAAGGTAATAACGCAGAAGTATTTTCAACTTGTCAATTTGACTTGTGACTCTTGATGACACTTTGGAGGCTAGTATAAATTCTCTAAGCTCACAATTAGACGTGACGGTAGGTATGTGTATCTCAGTCGTTCATGGTCTACGCTAGAAGAATTTTTAATGGCTCGCTTAATTATGCAGTGAATTGAATTTGTAATTTTATCATGTTAGGATCAAATTTACTAAATACTCAAGATAAAGTAGCACATTTAAACAGGTTTAAAAGAAAGTATGTTTAAATAATCTTTCCGATATTCATACTTACAATATAATAATGTGACATTATAATAGAATATTTGGTATTTACTATTACGTAGGGTGCTTTCTTTTACCAGAATATAAAGTACGTGTATTTCGCTTTCTTATTTTGTTCTATATCTCAAAATACATACTATATAAATGCTTATATAGTTGTCAAAACAGTAAGGAACCGCGAGGACATGTTAAGAAATGTAGCGATATATTAACTCCCACCACTTAAAACTGTCACAATAATAGCGGTTTTTATTTTTGTATATTACTCATTCATTTTCGCGTTACTGATTTTTCAGGTTTAATTTTAACGATCTATTAAAGATAGACACATGATTTTGATTTCATCAAAATATTCACATTAATTATCTGTTCGGTTTGAAAATCGGCCGCAATATGAAGTTGTAATAATTTTAATGAACTGTTTATTGTTATTGATACGTCAATTTTATTCGCAGTCAACCTTCGCTTGATTTAGTTTCATTTATAAATACAAAACATTTTTGAACCGCTACCAAATCGCTCGGCATCCAAGTAAATTACATTGAGTAGTCAACTATTAGATAAAATAACGTTGCCTAGAAACTGTAATTCGTCAAGTTTTTGTAAGTGGACATAGATTACCTGTACATATGTGGAACGAATTAATTATGGACGAAATATCAGACAGGATAGAAAAATAAACTGTTAGGCAGAAGATGTAGTCATCTTGAAAGGATTTACTTATTGTTACTTATTGAATTATTAATTGTAGAAATGGTAATACATTGTATTGTATATCGTTTAATTCTATTCTACAGGCTGATTCATTTTCGATCCTCACCATTGTAATCTCGCTTATTAGTCAAGATAGACGGTAGGTTTAAATTTAGTAAAGTTGCTAAATTGTAAAACCTTTATTTGGTCTTGCAGGGAAAACTAGAGACATTCTCAAGGCCACTTTTGCTCCTCTAGCTAATGGTGTACTTAAAATTTTTAGACGACGTTTCGTTTTCTTTGGATCATCATCAACTTTGTTATATCTTATGGGCGCTATATTGGATTTTGACACAGCTAGAAAGATTTTCTTTTTCTGATTTCAACCATGTGTCATATGTTGAAGACAAAATTTGATATTGTGTGTCAATAGACGAAGAATCTAATTTGAGATTACATGAGATAGCTGCAATCTCGAACTGTAAATCACTTAAAATTGGGTATCGTATAAATGAAAATCGATGTTAAATAAGGTAGCCATGAAATTACGAACTGTCAATTATCGTTGCGTTACTAACGCTAAAATGGCGTACACCAACAAAGAGAAACGAGATATATTATGTACGGTATTTTGTATCACTCAAACCGAAATACAACAATAGCGAGTACAATATATTTACAATTGTATATAGAACGACAACCAACATAACGAACCATTTTTCTGGATCTTGACAGAAATTTAGTCGAATATGGTTGTGGAAAACTGCGTCGAAATAAGCTGAAACAGTACAAAGTCCATGTTAGTTATAGTTTACTACCTGGTGATAATTTAAGACAAATGGAATATTGTAATTGGTTACTGGGAAAATAGAAGACGACGAAGATTTTTTGAATACAATCATCTGCTCAGGTTAATCGAAAATTAACTGGCCGGCTAGTAGCGCAGTGCCTAATGCCCTCGCTTCCTAGTCCGGCGGTACTGGGCTCAAACCTCGGTATGTTCATTGTGAATTTGGTTTTTTGTAGTTTCCCAGATTCCATGGCAAATGCGGAAATGTTACATCTTTAGCCGGTCTACAGCGGCAGGCATAATAATAACATGATGCGTTATTAATAATCACGTTGTATCTGTATCGCGTAACGTACCTGTCCCCGAGTTACCCGATAACCTCTTCTCGTTTGTGGTAACTTCTGAAGATCAGGTGGCCCATTGCCTTTGATCTCTGAAGAGTAAGTCGTGTGTACAAACCGGTATAACTTTAAAAATGATTGAAATCTGCTGTCCATTTACCATTCCATTTATCACTTACACTATAAACTTTTGATTACTCAACAGTGCATTTTCTGTCTGTGGGAAGTAAGCGCTTGTCATACCAATATCCGAAATAACCAGACTTACATCTTGTAAATGCTTGAGACCAATTAGCATCTCGCCTACTCTTTGTAAGATATTAGGAGATACTCTGGAACAGGAGCTGCGAATTTACCGCAATAAGTTTAATCTCTTTCCATCTATCATCAAGATCAATCAGGATTTAGGGCTGGCTTTAGTTGCGTAACAGCTTTGTCTGGTTTTCAGGGCACTGGATGAAAGTAATGTTATAATACTTGTTCTGCTTGATTTCACTAAGGCATTCTATATATTAAATCATGACTTACTTTTGGCTATTCTGAAATATATTGTCATTAGCGATAACGCTATTGAACTTTCAATCAGTTCTTAATAAACAGATCGCAGCGTGTTAGGTTGAATGGTAGGATTTCAAATCCATTACCTCTACATATGGCCGTTCCCCAGGATAATGTGTTCGGCCCACTTATTTATTCGATTTATACAGCCTGCCTGTTTAAAGATGTTCAACGTTACATCTATCACATCCATGCAGATGACACGCACTTGTATCATTCATTTCCCCTGTCGCAGCTGGATGTGGGGGTTGAACAAATTAATCAAGTTTTGGATAATTTGTATCACAGAGTATTAGATAAAGGACTGTGTATTAATCCAGAGAAATCAACATCATTTACATTGGTCTTATTATCGACAATAATTTGCGTTTTAAATTACACATTTCATCAGTTATACAAAAAACGGAAATTTAAAGGTACTTTTTCGAAATACGGAATGTCTGCCAACGAAATTAAGGAAAATACTCTGTATTTCCTTAGTCTTATCTAGATTCAATTTTTGTGGCACGGTGTATGGTTCTGGCCTGGTCTTAAGTTCAATTATGGTATTAGACGCAGAAATAAAATATCGCACACAGAAAAGGAAAAATGTTATAAAAACGTCACTTTCTTCGCAAACGCAGCATTAACGGGCGCAAACTATCAAGAAATTTGATGACCTGTTGACCTTTTTTGTAGAACACAAAATTTTCTACAAAACAGACCGTGAGAGCACTATTATATCTGTTATGATCTTCAAGTTATACCATTTACAAAGGTGTGATGACTGCTGATTCTTATCGTTGTTTGCCTAGTTTAGCAATTGCTCACGCATCCCAATTAAAAGATTTCGTTTGCTGTATTGTTACATTACATCGTTTACACAGTACACTATTGCCATAATGCATACTTTTATTGGTAAGTATGTTTACGAATACATCCATGGCTTTCTAAGTAATAAGAACAATAAAAAACGTTTTGATTAAATAGCCCTAAAAGTTGGTCGATTCTTCAGGCCTAATCTTTGTTTAATGTTTGATTATAATCACTTCAGAAACAGGGACCCGGAAACTTGGAAAAATGAAATATTTAGTTACGCTATGCACGCGATGGAGTGAGCATCTTGCCAAAAATGAAAGAAAAATTTGTTGGGAACATAGCGTGTGTAAGGCTGTGTAGAGCCTAATATACAATAAGGTTAATTGTTTGCTGTTAAGTAAACGATTTATCTACAGGTTAGTGTGTTGGAAAGTAGTGTTCTGCAGAATTGTCTTTCCTTTATCGATATAAGGCAAAGGTATTTCCATGTATGACAGACCTATCTAATTTACAGATTTTTAAGTATTTTTTAAAGTAATTTCAAGAGACTAAGTGGGAAAGATAATCAAATTAGTTTTTGGTAAAGATAATCCGATTGTAAACTTTAGATTGAGTTATTTATAGGGGGAACTAAATGCCCATTTGCTTAATAATCTTTAAAATCTAATTTTCTTCTCTAAAAATTAAAATGAACTGTCGCCGTAGAATATTTGTAATTATAAGATAAACAAGTAAAAGATATACTTAAATTTAAACAAAAATGTTTTTTCCGAGAAAACAGTTTAATTAGAAGATTATAATTTCAATTGAAAGATATACAGATTACTCTCTTTAATAGTACGTCATTTCCTGTTTAAACGAAAGCTATACAGAAAATTTAATAGCTATATGGTTTATTTTGAAAGAAATAATGTAACATATCTGTTGAAAATACTCTGCAACCGCTCATTAATTAGTGTGAGATCTCAGGATTATAGACTAATAGACATAATAATGACTCGGTCTATTAAGTTATAATAAACTTAATTTCAAAAGAATATTAGCTAACCAGTTTATTCTCTCCTTCTGCTTTTACTTGCTATACGAATATGTATAGCGCGCAGTCCTATATGTATTTATATACCACGCCTTTAAATACTTTCCTGATTAGAGTAGGCTGTTTTTTAAGTAATTTTTTTAGGAAGATTGGTGACACTGCAATACTTTTAAATTTTAAATAGCTTCTTTCAAATTGTGACAGTTGTTAATAACATATCTAAATTAGAAAAGTTTACACTTGATTGTATTATTTTGGTTGTTAGTTTTGTTATGAGTGGACTGTATAATAATTTGTGATGTATTGCTCTACATATTGCTTTATTGATGAAAAACATGTACTGAACTTACACAACTGTTTTTACATGTCATTATGTACTATTGTGACTCAAAGTCCACTGTTCTGTGCTATTATCCTAATGTCCTGATTGACAACATTTTCGTGCTACTACCAGAATGTAAGAGGTTTGCGTTCCAAGTTCTTGGAGTTCTACACCGCTTGCTGTTCAGGGGATTACGACGTCATAGGAATTTCTGAAACATGGCTATCAGTCATTTCTCTACTGAATATTTTCCGCAGAACTATATTGCATTTAGATGTGATAGGAGGTTTG